>CAAKHC010011888.1:13560-60526 GCA_901007825.1 Macroramphosus scolopax
CCCCCCCCCCCTGGTTAATCACTTTAAGTGCGGGGACTAATTCAGCTAATCGATAAATATAGCCCCTTTTAAACGGCTGGAAGTAAACACGTTTATTTAATCCACGTATGCACTCCTTCCTACATACTGAATGTCCTGTACAGGTGCAAGCCCACCTCTGCAGGGCGCTCTCCATCTCTTTCTTGTCCTGGTGGGCCTCTTTGATCTGGTGGGTGACCCTGGCCAGGAACTCCTCAAAGTTAGACAGGAGGTGAGGCTCGTCTCGCCTGAGCTGGGCCCACAGACTGCGCACCTCGCCGGGGCTGCAGGGGGGTACGAAGGGAGTCAAAAGGACACACATATGGATCATAGTCATACAGCAAGGCACCTTTCAAAACAAATCAAAACACGTGCACTCATCACACTCACTCCTCGAACACATTACTGGCCCCCAGGCTCTCCAGCAGCATACAGAAGTGCCTCTCCTCCTCATCCTCCACCCCTGATAGCTTGGCTTCCCATTGGCTCTGGTAGAGGGCCTCCTTGGCCCTGAAGCCAGGCCCGGGAGTCTGGTTGTGGTCCTCATGCACGGAGATTCTCCGGCCCTGCAGGAATTGACCTGAGAGACGCCCACATGTGGGGAAGGAAAGGAATACTCACATGCATGTCATCTTCCAGGATGCAACGTGTGTGTTGGTGTTATATTGAACCGTGAGGATCTTTTCATTTGGATTCATTAGACTGTTGGTTAAAACTTTCAAAACAAGCTGTATGATGCAAGCAAGGGTTTATGAGAACATGAAACCCACTGAATCCAGAGGAGAAGGCCTCCAGGGTGAGGTAACCGGTGCGATCTGTATCCAGAGAGTCAAACACGTCCTCCAGCTCCTCTGCAGACAGAGGCAGCTCTCTGTGGAGCCTCTGCCAGGGGAGACAAAAACAAGACGGGACCTTCAGAAGCTGCTGTACTGAGAGGAACTTCACAAAGCTTATCTGATGTACAAAGCATGCTGACTGACCACGAGGTTAAGCGACGGAATAGAAAGGAAAGATCCTTTTTATTACACTACATGTAATATTTTCTGCAGTGCAGTTGCATTGTCGTGACTGAAGCAGGCCGTCCATGTAAAAAACACGGGGTGTTTTGTATGTCGCTGTGCGTCTCCTTTCACGGAAACGTCGGCACAAACAACAGCAACAAAAGCCTGATGCCCATTAGAGCCGTGTCCTAATTAACTGACCACGCAGCTTGAATATTGTTAGTGCACTGAAGAGGGTCGAGTGCATTGTTCCCGCGTGTGTTATTCATTTCAGCCAGTGACATGTGTGTGTGTGTGTGTGTGTGTGTGTGTGTGTGTGTGTGTGTGTGTGTGTGTGATGCTGTGAGCTGAAACTATACAGAAAAACATTTCCATCAATAGCGCTTCTCCACCACTTCACCCACTGCTCGTGTGTGTGTGATGAGTAGGTGGAGGTCTTCTTCAGCATGGAGAGACAAAAACATGTTGACAATGGGCAAACAAAGTTTTGTCCATCTTTTTAAAAATGGTGTTAAAAGTAATAAATCTCTTTATAAAAAGCAGGACGTTTTGCGTTTTGGTTTAGCTGCAGCTGGTAAGAGCAGATGTTGCAATTCGGCTATGACAAGGTGGTGCAGGCGGAGTTAAAACACCGACATCATATCACTATTTAATCAACATTCAGCCCAGTTACAGTGAAGCACTGTAAGCAGAAGATGCAGCAGCTGTACCAGAGCTGCGTCTAACAATCCCTGAGATATAGAGTCTGAACCTGACCAAGACAGAGAGAGTGGTAACCGAGCCCGACCTGAACTCTGTGTTTGTGTTACCCTGTCAATGCAAAGAGGCATTGTTCTATGCACATAGATATAAAATTACAAATACATTACATTGCATATAAATATATATTTTACGTCTATGCTTACGCACAAACATGACAAAACCACAATTTGTAAATTTGTGTTGATTCTAACCAAAACTTTTGGTGATATGTTGCCCTCTATGGTTTGAAGCTGGAATTAGGAGGCGTCATATTGGCTACAAACTGCACCTTTAATGTGTCATCAACATGTTAAATCCCATATTTTTAAACTGTTCATCTTTTGAGACGTCAAGACGGTGATTTAACATCTTAGAAAAAGTTTTGTGAGGCGCGAAAGAATGATTTTGTCTGGGAAATGCAAACTTCTGTGAAAACTTGTTATAATTTAAAGGGCAGATAAAATCATTCAGAGCTTTCCCAATGATGCACTCAGACGCACGGGAAATTCTTACTTGAAATTTATCTTACCGAGCTTTGGTTTGCTCAACAAAAGCAAAGACTCAACTATTAAAACATCACATTGAGCTCTGGGAACTTGTGACAGACACCTCTAATGATATTCTAACACTTCATAGATGACATCAGATGAATATCCAGCACATTAACTCATGAGAAAATCAGTTTCCAGCTGCTGAACAGCAGACAGCTTTTCAGACTACAACACAATTCAACAGCACACTCAGCCTCTAATGTCTGACCCTCATGTCGGTGCGGGTGATGAAGCCTTTGCCTTCCACATCACATGTCTGGAAGAACTCCCGTGTCTTGTCCAGCAGGGCGATGCGACCCCAGTCCGAGCCCCTCCGCCCGGGGTTCCGTCCAAAGCCGTTGACCTTGCTCTCCTCTCCCTCCATGTCGGGAACTCTTTTAAGGGAAACTTCAGCAGCTCGATGTGCAAGGTAGCGAGTTATTCAGTGTCAGTGCTGAGTGGAATCAGACGTCAGGCCTCTCCAGCGGCGCTCTTACAGTCACCATGACGACAGAGACAGGAAGTAGCATCAGATGATAACCTAACACCCCCCAAAACTGGGTGCAGGCCTCTGTGAGACAAACACAACCTTAACTTACGGCATGGAGAATGTGATGCTTCTCATAAAACTATTAGAAAAATGTTACGTAGTTAATCAGGACAGCAATGCAATGTGGTGCACTTGTTGCAGCCATACAGTACTTCCCTTTTCTAATAAGCCAGGAACAAGCAACTCACAGAGGTATGTAAACAGTGGGAAGGATTATCTTAATACTCTGCCATACAGAACACATGACAGCATAATGCCTGCAAGACTGCGATAGCCGTTACAGCAGGGGAATTAACAACTGTAATGTATCACTCTCACAGCGGTTTATTGCTTTAATCATGACCCAAACAAGCATTAAAGTACTGGACAAATACAAAAGTACAGTGATGGAAGCAGAGAGACTTTTAACTAAAGATGTTGTAACTACCTGCTTGGATTACATTGAACATTAAGACACTGGGTGTCACTTTTGGGGCAAACAAAACAGTTTGAAGTGTTAAAAAATGGTATTGATACGATACATTAATGCTCTTTGTGTCCTTAAAGGAACTTATAAAATTCCCTTTATCATTTCCAAGAATAGTCGTCTAGATATGAAGTATGACAAACAAGTGAGGCTTTGTTTAAAATAACTTCTACTCCCTGTCTTACTTCTTATCATCACCAGATACGCAGCTTTAACAGTCGTTGCAGTGAACCTAAAATTGGTTTTAAACAAAAAAAAGAAAAGTCTTACCTTTTGTGAACGATTCCCACAAGAGACTGAAGCAACGGTATCAACAGAGGAGGGATTGCGCTCGGCGGTTAGAGGTCTTGGCTCACAGATGAATGTTAGAGAAGTCATTCTGCAACCATGTGATGTCATGAGGAAGCGGCCTGGAGGCTTTTCAGCTTGCGTCGACTGGCTGCTCCGGCGGTGAGAGAGGGGGGCTGCAGAGCGCGCTCTCTTAATGCCCGCAACATGTATGCAACACGTTTGCATTGACTGTTACTACGACAACAGACTTAAGACCAGTGGCGTGTTGAACTTCAATGGTTTTAATGGTGATATTGACGGGAGGATTATTAGGGCTTAGAGATCATAAAGACAGAATTATAAGAGCTAGTTTGGAAAGTATCCTTAAAGTTGTACATTTGTAAATAATTTAAAACAAAACTATAATTGAATGACTGCTTTCTGTTAGATGACAATATTTACCCATTTAAAAAAAACCAAGTGTCCAAGAAAGTGGCACATTTATTGATAAAAGTATTGATTATTGTACAATATGTGCATCATTTCCCATCTCTTCATATCTTACGATGCCATCTTGTGGTAGCGTGGTCCACAACATCCTCCTCTCTGGAACAAAACCACACTGTGAACGTAATAAAACAGGTTCACAGCAACCCAACACACTCAGACCGCCACTCTGCATGTGCAGCATCGCATATAATGTACAGTTAAACACAATCTGATGCACATATGAAATATTAAACTGTTTTTAAAAGTCTGTTTGCACTCATTCTTCAGCCTCAGCTCAGGTTTCCTGAGTCATTTCTGGGTTGTCTGGATCTTCTGAAGCAAATATTCCATTTGGAGATTCAGATTCGGCTGTCCCTTCTTCGTCTTTTTGCTCAGCATCTGAAAGGTCTCCGTCTTTCTCTGTTTATACTTTTGAATGGCCTCCTCTCTTTGCTGCTTGCTCTGCAGGTACTCCTGGGATTAAAACAAAGAGACCGTTTGAGACCAACTTCAAATATAATCCCTGCAAAGACTTTAATATTTCATCCAATTAACATGAAAGGAAAGAACACGTCACCTCCTTCTTCTCTTTCCGTCTTTGTTTCATCTTCTCAAATTCTTCTTTTGTCTTCTGGTAGGACGTCTGCTTCAGCATTTTCTTCTTCATGCGGTTGCTTATTGGAAGGCTGGATGGGAACATTAGTCAAGCAGAATTAATTTGTGCATAGCAAGCTGTTGGAGGATTCGTTCTCCCACTTTATATAAGGGATTTCTGAGGTTGTTTGCATACAGCAAACTTCTTTATGGGACCTAAAAACTCAACTAACTGCATAAATGCATCCATATTAAGCCAAAAAAAAACAAAAAACTTTTGTGGTTTCTTTTAGATTTTCAATTTGAGATTTTTAGCTACAAGATAGTGATGAGCATCTAACACATGATAAATAATCATATAAATACACAATTATGATAAGATTGTTAAAAATGAATACAAAATTTAAGAACTTGGAAAGCGTGTTTGTTTCTTTGTTTGTACCTTACCTTTCCTTTACTGTTGCATCTGATGACTCGGGCTTCCCAGAGACAGAATCTGTCGGCTCAGATCCTCCAGTAACTTCTGGTTCTGAATCAGCAGCTGCAGTCTGTTGTGCTGGAGCATCATTTTCAGCGAGCTCCTCCCCTCGAACTCTCTGTTTCCTCCTGTTTACTCTGTGTGTCCAGGCCTCGGTCTTCAGTTTCTCCGCCTCGGCCATGTACAGATGTTTGAGGTGTTCCGGGAACTCTTCCCTGTACAGCGGCTTGGACTCAGTGGTCTTCTTCTTCTCCTGCTTCCGCAGCAGCTTGTTGTACTCATGCTGGACTTTCTGCTTCCTCCTAAGGGCAAACCCTTGACCTGAAACACGGAGACAAAGTTAAATACTAATATGATACTGGCTGATTAAATACAAGGAAACATGTTACAGTTTAGTGAACCTAAAACTCATTAGTATCAACATAGACAGTACACTTACTTCAAGCCTTTGTATAATAGTTTACAACATGTTTGTTAATTTAATATCAAACTCTAAATGGAATAGAACAAATAGATTGAAAAGATCAAACAAAACCAGGACAAAATTAATTAAATATAGCACAAACACAATAGACATTCAAATCTTTAATAATGATAATTACTACTATTATAGTAGATGTGTAAATGAGCTTAACTCTTTTTTAACGGGGTAACTTTAAGCTGTTTACTGTTTAGTAAAAAGTAAAGTTACCTTCTTTAATACTTCCTTCGAATAATTTGTGCTCCGGGGCCCATTTCCTCTTCTTTTGGACACCCGCAGAACCACTTTTTGATTTCCCCCAGTTGCCTTCTTTCCGCGTAAAAGCATTTTTCCTAATTTTCTGACCTGTCGGTGCCATTTCACTTGATTTTGATATCGAAAATGAAATGTTTACACCTCTTATGCGGTTCAGGCTACGTGCTGTTCATCGCAGACGCAGAAAGATGACGTGTCGAGAAGGGCACTTGGCAGACATGACAAATCGAGAGTAGATCGGCCGAACAAGGTATTTTCATGAATGAGTCATCTCCATGGAATTTATGGTCAGATCTTTTGACACAAGAATAAAAATAATCACTACAGAGGAATGCTGTAGATACCAGTTATCTGAAAGTGAAGATGTTTTACCCATCTTAAATACCATCGATTACGTTTTTATCAGCTGCTAATGTCTGGAATACGTCTGAAGTGGACTTCTCGCATGTTCCTCTTCTGGCTGCCTAAGAAATCCTTTTTACATGATGTCGCCCTCGCAAAGCCTCAGAGAAACTCAGCGACGGATAGATGAAGTCAGGCGGTTTCTATCTGCTACCCTGAGCATTGCAAATGCTCACACTGTGGAGTTTTACACTCACGACATTTGGAAGCGTTTCATGGCCGTGTCAGCAGAGGAGGTCCTGTCGGCTGTTAGCGCGGGCAGTGACCACCAGAGGGAGCCAGAGGTCAGAAGAAAAGGTGAATGCATTTGTCTGCAGCTCACAGTGGCAATATAGCATCCATTACCACAAGTCTTTAATTAGAACTTTTTAGTTTTCATTATTAACCTAAAAATATTCAATCTAATTTGAGGGATTATTTAAAAAAGATCTCCACATCTGTCAGAATCTGATTTACATACACAGTGTGCCTTGCTTTTGATTCAGTTTTACTCTTTAAGAATGTTTTTAAGTTGAAAATACTTCCAGTGAAAGCACATTAGCATTGAGAAACTGGGGCATTCCCAATGCACGTCATCCAAAAATGCATTCACCTCCTATGTATAGGGGTGATGGTATAAAACCTTACTTATCTGCTTGGACAGATGCCACAAAGATGATGCAATAATGCATGTTTTTTCTTTTTGCTGACAAGGGTGATGAGCAAATGTGCACCACGTAAAATAATGCAGATTTATTTCCACACAGAGCTGAACTCAAAGCACCAATTTATTTTTTTCTTCTCACTTAATTAATTAATATGTCCGTCTCTCTAAGCAGAGCACTCCAATACCACATTTGGGTTCTGCAATGACACAAACCGGCTGGTTGATACCAGCGAACTGTTGCAGGCTGCCGAGGCCCACTCTCTTCCCAGCCTGGGAGTCTGTCTGAGCAGGGATGAACTACTCCAGACACTCAGACAAAACAAGTCTGAGTCTGGGAATCCTCCAGTACAGATAGGTGTGTAAGGTCACCACAACACGGGCGCTGTAATGGGATTGACTTTTGTACGTTCTAAGTTTCAGAAACATGGTCCCCTTTTGTTTTGTCTAACCAAGGTGCCCAGCTGGAGCCTGATGAGTTTATGAACTCGAAGAAGTCTCATGAGGTGCAGTCCATGTCTGAGGTGGTGGCTTGTCTGGCCCAACGCTGTGAGGTCAAACAGGTAAGTGACAAGTTAAGTGAGCGAAGAATGTGATCACCATTTCCTGGTGTGCAGAAACAACCCCGACATAATCAACTTCCATCTGTCACCCAGGTGATAGATGTGGGCTCAGGGAAGGGCTACCTGAGCTCCTTCTTGTCTCTGCAGTACGGCCTCCGGGTCTACGGCATCGACTCGTCTAGCACCAACACGCACGGAGCTCAGGAGAGGAACAGGAAGCTGAAGAAGTTCTCTAAGGGTTACCAGAAGCATTTGAATAGTGTGAGGACACAGGGAGAGGCCACACAGCCACAACAGACGTCAGAAATAGAAATTGGAAGAAATGGAGGGGATGATGTTTTATACGACGCTGGGGAAGTCGTTGTCTCGCAGGAGGAGGAGGAGGAGAGAATGCCACCGCCAGCGTTAAACGATTTATCTGATGTTAACCCGACGGTGGAAAGGCATTCAAAGCTGAACACAGAAACAGAGGAGCTCTTCTTTAGTGCCCTGTCTGTGGATGTGATACAGACTGCGTCTTCTAGAGTTTCCCCCAGCACGCTGAGTGATGAGGAGAGGCAGAGGAGGAAGAGGGAGAACCTGGAGAGGAAAGCTCAAAACAGAACCAGCAGCTCCAGCGCCGTGTTTTCTCCCCTCACATCTTACGTTACCGCGGAAACTGAGCTCCGAGAGCTTATCAACGAGCTGGAGGTGAGTAAATCCAGAGTTAAAAAAAAAGTGGGAAAAAAAGATCTAGTGTGTGTCGGAGTTAGGGAGCAGATAGCGAAGCAGCAGCCCTGGAATCCTGTCACAGCGGCTGGAGTTTGCATTACTGAAAGGGAGTGTGGGATATTATTCCAAGTCTGCAGCACGTCATCATCAATAACTGCGACCATCGATCTCTACCACTTACTGTTCTGCTCTCTTTGCGTGATCTCTCTGGATTCCAGGATGCGGTCGTGGTCGGCCTGCACACATGTGGCGACCTGGCTCCCAGCACCCTGAGGATGTTTGTGGCTAAACCGGAGCTGGCTGCAGTCTGCAGCGTGGGCTGCTGCTACCACCAGCTGTCTGAGGAGTTTGACCCTGCCGGACAGGGTAACCGCACACACACAAACACACATGCTGACGCAGATAAGTGTGTTTGTCTCTAACTGTGGTGCGTCTGTGTATTGTTAAGCCGTGACAGTTAACACACACACACACACACATGGTTTCTGTTGCACTTGCAGACTCTCCCTCTACTCCTCTCTCTCCCCTTGTTTCCCATTCACACACCTTGAACACCTGCAGCGGCCCTCATGAAGCCACATAAACACCTATATTCATATTTTATAGTAAATAATTCAAATGTTCCGCTGAGAGACGCGGCCAGGTTTAACCCCTCTGGAGTTTCAGTTGGGGCTCAGTTGCCCCGCTGTTAGAGCCATTAGGGTGGATTTATGGCTTAAAGATGACTTTTAAAGCTTTAGAGCCTTTTATTCTTTTGCTATTAAATCATAACTAACATATATGCAATGACTGGACCTGTTCGTGGAGGGGGGTACCAACCTGTCGGTCCACAACAACAGTTGGTTGTGATGATATGTAACATCACCGGTAGTGTGATGTTACATATATATATACACTCTTCTTAATGTTAATTAATAAGTAAATTATATCAAGAATCTTCTTTTTTTTTGTCTATAAAAGAGAGTTTTTATATCAGCGCGGACATTTGTGAAAGGCCGATGTCGGCCAATGAAATCAGTCTAAATGCAGGATTGAGTGACATCATCCCTGTCAGTTTATGTGGAATGAGTTCTGCGGCCACTGTGTGTCCATAAGAAAGATCCCTCGGTGCAGTTAGTGTGCACTCAATACCCCGTCATCTCTTGTTCACAGCTCGACCTTTGACCCTCGCGTCGTCACGGCCGGTCGCAGCTTCAGCCAACAGCGGAAAAGTGATATCATGGCAGCTGATTGAAAACCAACAGTCCTCTCCGTGCTTGTCTCTCCATGTTGAGCTCGATCTTGTAAAGAAGGGAAACAGAGGCACTCAGTCCTCCACACACTCTCTCCTGTTGGCCGTGCAGTGCAGTCTGGGATGGCGGCCAGCTCCTGCGGTGGGCCACCCCAGCCTGAAAGGGAGTTAAAGAGCTGAAAAGCTTCATTATAGAAAGGCCGTTATACGTTTATGTAGATCTGCAATACTTATAATGCATTCACTCCTTGGATCTTATAGCAGGCTGCTGCTATTTACTGTGAGAAACAGCAAATGTCAGAGATTGATAAATGACAGCGTCAAAGGTCCGGGGCCAGCATGTCTCCTCGCAGAGTATTTGTGAGCGTGCGTGTGCGATCTCACACAAAGATATGGAAAATATTTATCTTTCCGAAGTGACCGCGCAAGTACACAGGCGCCGCAGAGGTGACCTCTGCAGCCAAACGAGGCCGGCTACTATAAACAGCACTTGTGAGCGTGCTGCAGTTTACCCCTCAGTCGGAGGCGAGCCGCGTCCACTTCAACTGCCTCCAGGAGAGGCTGTGTCAGCAAGCCTGGTGCCCGGCAGAACCTGCTCGCTAGCGTGTTAGCACGTCCAGGCCAGTCAGCGAGAGCCTGACCAGCCGCAGCTGCACATGTTATTAGAGCTTCCTTTGTCGGCGTCCCTCTGGATTCACTGCGCCGTGACCTCACTCGCTGACCCCTTCTTAGAAGTGACATGAAAAGGATGGCAGGCTGTCAAGTAGTCACACTCAGCACCTCCCCTCTGGAAAGTGTGTGTTCCTGTGTGTGTGTTCCTGTGTTTCTGTGTGTGTGTGTGTGTAAGTTTCTTTGGTTGGAGTCGTTTGTTGCATTCTTATTTCCTTTTCTCCTCACAAAAACAATCAGGCGTCTACTACAGACTTCAGAGAGGCAACATGTTTTATTTTTTAAACACCCAAACCGCCAGTAAATCAACTGTATTCACTGAGGTCATGTTCGGATAATCTAATTTAGAGTTTACACTGCAGGAGCTTGTGAGAAACTCAGGAACAGAACTGCATTGTGTTTCCCAGAGGTTCAGGGGCTCCATACATACATCAATGGATGGATGAATGAGAACAAGGGAATGTTCAGTAACATGAAAAACAATGTTTAAGATACGATGAAGCAAGTTAGCTACTCTAGGGTCCATACAATAGTGTAGGGGGACCCACGTGTCCATTGCTGCACGTCAAGACGTTACTTAAACCTAACTAACGAATTTTAACGCAAACCATCACCTGTCCCTAAAAGATAAAAAGATTTTGACAACAGCTCCTGTTAGCCTCGTTTAGTAGTGTGTTAGCCTCTGTTAGCTGTGTGTTAGCCTCGGTTAGTAGTGTGGTAGCCTCGGTTAGTAGTGTGGTAGCCTCGGGCAATAATGTGGTAGCCTCGGTTAGTAGTGTTTTGGCCTCTGTTAGCTTAGTGTTAGCCTCTGTTAGCTTGGTGTTAGCGCCGGTAAAGTAGTGTGGTAGCCTCGGTTAGCTGTGTTTTAGCCTCTGTTAGCTTAGTGTTAGCCTCTGTTAGCTTAGTGTTAGCCTCTGTTAGCTTAGTGTTAGCCTCGGTTAGTAGTGTGGTAGCCTTGGTTAATAGTGTGGTAGCCTCGGTTAGCTGTGTTTTAGCCTCTGTTAGCTTAGTGTTAGCCTTAGTGTTAGCCTCTGTTAGCTTAGTGTTAGCCTCTGCTAGCTGTGTTTTTCTTCCTCTGTATGACTGCACGTTTTGTTGTTGAATAATCAAAAGTTTAGATTGAAATTATTAAAGAACATAACATTTGTTGAACTAATTGATTGACTGGTTATCTGCGTGTGCTCCCTCACAGAGTCTTCACCCAGTATGTTTGGTTTCCCGCTGAGCCAGTACCTCCGACACCACTCCTGGTTCTGCGGCAGAAACGCCAGGATGTCGGCGTGTTTGGTGAGTGTGATTCCCAGGAAGAAGCGACACAGCAGCATCTTTTCTACGTAAACACAAGCTCCTCAGACCGTATTGTTTCTATCACACAATAAATACACACAAATCTGTGCGGATAGAAAGACTTGATGAGTCATGGCTTTCCCTTCTGTGACCTCAGCTACGCCTTCTTTATGTCTAAAAACACAGGCGCTGGAGAGAGTTTCACACGGCCAAGGGGTAAGTACAACATACAGATTGTTATCAATACCTTAAATGAATAGTCATCAGGGTGCAAACATGGGAGTTAAATGTCTTTCTGCTAACTACCATTAACTCGAAGACGTCAAAACAAATCCATCGAACAGTTACAAACCACTAATATGAAGTTTTCCCGATCACTCAATATGTATAATCTTCAGCGGAGATCTCCTCCGCACGCCAGCGCTCACGCAGTCCGACAATTCATCCCGCTATTGTTTTAAGTCTGTGATTAATTACAGTGTGTTTGTTTGAAACGTGGAGCTCGGAGCCCGCGGGCCAAAGGCTGATACACGACACCACACGCCATTAATATGGAATGTGTATAAATATTAATGCAATCACGGCAAGATTGATTGCTTGTTGGAAACCGGGGTCTGAATTCGAAAGCAGCCTTGATTGCTCGCTCGTCTTCTCGCAGCCTCACACACATACATGAATGAATCAAAAGGGAATCAAGGACTTATAAAGGGCCTTGTGTTTATTATATTTTGTTTTTCAGATTCAGATGGAGTCTCTGTTCTACAGGGCAGTGCTGCACGTTATTCTGAGGGACCACTACAGCTCCTTTAGAAGGTAAAACAATGGAGTCATTGAATCTGAGAAATCAGTTTCCATCATTGTGCATTTCCTAAAAGGTTATTTATGCGGTTTTAAGTGTCGTCTGTGAAGAGAAGACAAGACGTGAAGCTCCATTTTTCAGTTGTGACGTGATGTCACAGGACACGGCCGGTTGTCTGGCTCCGAAGTGTTCAACAGATTCTGATTAATAAACGAGTGAATGTTTCTTTTCCATGAAATGAGATATCAGGCTGTAGATGGAGATATGAAATTTGTTTGTTTGTGTGTCCTCAGCGAAAAGCGGGTCGGGAATGTTTATTCCAAAGCCACGTCCTTCGTGGACTACGTTCGTCGGGCTCTACGCCGACTGGAACTGGACGATTCAAAGGTAAAAAAACTGGATTACTTTGTCAAATCTGGAGTTGAATATTCAAAGTAATCTTCCTCTAAGATGCTGCCAGTCTCTCTCGATCATACTGAGGAGTTGGGTTTTTCATCTGGTTGTCTTGGCAACCATGGGATTAAAGATGACGTCTGCCTGTCTGTGTTTTGTCGCTCACGAGTCAGAAAGGCCATAAACTTTTTCTTCTCTGTTAGCTCTCCCACTTCTTCCATTAATCCTCCCTTTTATTCCCTATTTTAATATTCACAAAGCCCTTTTCGCTCCTGACACACATGTCGTCATTCTCTCCTCCTCTCCAGCTGTCAGACGGGGACATCCAGCAGTACCACGACACACACAGCCCGCGGAGAAGCGAGATGCACGCCTTCAACATGGTGAGTCCTCCGTCCTGTCGTACAGCATCATCCACACTGCAGCCTTTCTACTTGGTGAAAAACATTTAATTCCTGTTCATTTAGACGAATGATGCCAATAAACCTGCAGACCATAAAATGAGACCATTACAGTCCGCAGGGACGTAATACAGAAATCATTACACAAGGATTTGATTTCGCAACTATTGTAATCTCAAACCACCATAACCATTTTTTTTTTCATGACAAAGTACAAAATGTTTTTTTCGGCTTCAACCACCAGCTACTGGGAAACGCTAGTCATTGTGGGTTGTTGGTATGTAAAAACGCTGACGTGCAACAAAAGCATACAGGATACTATGAAAAAAAAGAAGACATCCAGGAATGAAGTAAACCTTTTCAAACAAATAGGAAAACATATCTTTCTTTCTTCCTCTTTGTGCAGTTAAAGGTGACACTGGCTCCGTGTATCGAAGGCCTGATCCTCCTCGATCGACTCTGCTACATGAAAGAACAGGTAAAGTCTTTCAAGTAGGACGGCATTTTTTACTGATGCACCCACCCACCAAGCGTACAGAGTGCGCAGGTAATATGGAAGTTTTTTCCGTATTAAAGGAACATAATGTAGCTTTTGCTGAGAAACAGCAGCCTCTGCTGGCACAAGTGGTAATTACAGGGCGCTGGTGCGTTTCATTCTGCTGATATGTCGGAGGGGAGAGTACGGCACTACTTGAAGTGAACAAATTATGGAACATGTTTTAACATGAGTTAAACTGCGACATCCTTCGTTCTTATGGTTGATCTGTAGTCGCGATATGAGCTCGTTCCCTCTAATCTCGAAGCAGTTGAAATACAGTTCCCAACATCTGGCGTCACACTGACTGAGTGAAGAGGAGCAGCTAAGTATCTCTTTCTCGCATCCTCAGTCAACCTTCTCTTCGGTCGGCCATGATGTCCGTACCGAGCTAGCCTCTACTCCAGTGAAGCTTCACTCTTCCTCATCCTCTTCCTGGCCCGTCAACCCAAGTCACATAGTGTGAAAAAAAAGGCCTACACTTTGTTGTTTGGGATTTGAAATCGTCTTCCCATATGACGAAAGTGAGCCGGCGGGAATCCCAGAAGAAATCTTGAACCCTTCTTTTTTTCCGATTCAGACCATTGATGAAAGTATAGGTGTCATCTGAATTCAAACCAGCCTGTAATGTGCTCCTGCCGCCAAACACAACACGCCGTTCTTCGGTCTGAGTCACTGCGATGAAATATGGACGAGCCGAAAACCTTTTTGAAGTTCCAATTACGTAACGTGATTGTGTGTCGGATGGACCTCCCTTTTAAAAGGTCGTGCAATCAAAATCTCTAACGTCAGGAGTGCTGGGAGAGATCTCCCCCCGAGGAGGAGTGAAGGAGATGGATGGATGGGAATGTGATCCATGTGATGATACGAGTGCTGAAGCATTTGTTCCGTTCACACCGAAGTCAGACAGTAATGGACTAGTTAAATGATGAATGAATGAAATGTTTCAGGAGCGATAAATAATGTTTTTAGCTCAACAAATAAGGTGGTTTGATGCCTCGAACTTGGACTGTGTGTGTTGTTTCTGCAGGAGGACGTCGGGTTGGCTGCCCTGGTGCAGCTCTTCGATCCCCTGCTGTCACCGAGATGTTACGCCGTTGTCGGACTGAAGAGCGACTGAAGAACTTCCACTCAGGCGGATGATCACAACCGATTGTTTGACTTTATCTGCTCGTGATCTCATCAGCGATTCTGTCGTGTTGCATCATGGCTTTTTTATTTCATGTATGATGTTATCTTTGTAATATATTTGTTACAGTATCACTTTCAATAACGTCGTGTTCTGTTCTTTAATGTAGAATAAATGGTCGGTATCTCCGGGGCTCGGGGGTCTTGCGCTCCTCTCAGGAGGACGTCCCGTGAACACACATGCTGCCAACACAGGGAAACACCTGGAAAAGCTTGCAGCAACAGTTTGATTGAATAATGTCCAGCTTAGCCTTGTCTTTACGCTCCGATACGTCTCGAGAAAAACACTTGTTTTTTAAGGGCCGCTCAGGGAGCCCCGGGGGCCATTGTGGGATTCAGGGGAGACTCGGATCTCCGCTGTTGAGTTGTGCACGTCTGGAAAACCTGCTTCTCGGCTCCCAAAGCAGAGGAGGAGGGAGGAAAAAAAATAGATGGAGCAAGAGGCGCCCTTGACCCCGTCTTTAATCTGTCCTCCTGTCCTTGGTCCCTTCATAAATCACACTCTTCTTGCGTGCTTGAAAACGTAATATAGACTTGAGAGGACACATTAGGCACTATAACTTATGTTATATACAAAAGGATATTTTTATAGCACGCTTTGCATTCAATAGTTAAAACCACTTGATGTACTACAAGTGACATCTTTTTATGAATCGCAGATGGGAGCGGTTGATTGATCGATTGATTTTTAGGCCAAAGAAGTTATGACACACGGAGCGATAGCATGTGAACATCACATGATTAAGAGTGCGTGAAGCCCAACGGATGACTGCTTGAATAGATCAGAGTATTGGAGCCGAGTGGAAGATAGATTGTTGGAATTAAAGCTCGACGTGAGAAACGTCCGACTGCCTCGTAAGGGATTCGGCAATAATCACGTTACATTTCAATGAGCACAAATTCAATCATAAAGTCATGGAACAACCTTTAATTTAAGCTCCTATCGGTGCATCTCGAGATGAAAGTATTTAATAAATGGTTCAACTGGTTTGGTGAAATTAAGAGAACAAGGCTCATAAATGTATCGCTAATCTGTTGGAATAATTTGCGTCCATTGTTCTATTCCCCCGTCTTATAAAACCCCCGACATGAGGGAAAACAAAAGCGTTTTCTCCTGTTACATCCTCCACTTCTCTTATTTGTCACTGTGGTTGCGGCAGCTCGCACATCTGCAAACCATCTATAGCTGTGGTGAAACTGCAGTCCCAGAAATATATTTTTATCTCAGTAAAGACAGATGGTGAAGCTCTCTGCTTATGTCTGGACCGTGTTTGGATCCACTGCAGCGTTTCACGCCGACAGCCTGCTGCCGGGGCCAAAACCCCCGACCGACACGGATACACGACTGGTAGCAATTGAAGATGTGAACAAGACACTGTTCTGGGATATAAATGTCGCCGGGTTTTGTTGTGGCGCGGTGAGTCATGTCCTGTCTATCTGTCCTGTCCTTGGTGCTGGCACGCATGTTTGCACCCGTATATTTAAACACAGTCTCTCTCAAGCGCCCACACAGAGGACAATTAGGACGACATGGTGAAGAAGTCTCCTGCCAGCTCACACAAACAAACACTTGGAAAGTTACAACATCAAGACTTTATATGACACAGAAGACAGGAAATAGGGGTTTGCAGGATGTGATGGAGGCTGATGGAAAGGAAACTTCTTGGGGAATGATGCAAAGCAATCCTTCCTCATTTCATTGCATCGTAGGAAGACGAGGAAATGATGGAGGAAGAGTTTTCTCACGCTGATCTTCGGGCTTCACTCAAGTTCCTGCAACCCTCCTTGAGTTTAGATTCCAAGGAGCATAAACAGGAAGGGAACTATATTTACAATTTGTGCACTTGAAACTTCATCTCGTAGAGTTTTAGACCTCCCCTGTTCCGGGGTGTTGTTGACTCCTGAAGAACATTCAGTCATCAACTCCCAGAAGCTGACAGGGACGTGGCCGGCTTTCAGGAGCGCTAAGTGACCATTTGTCAGGCCATTTTTTGAAGGTCTGTTGTATATCAACACACAATCCTAATGTCTGCTGACGCCCTTCATCTGAACATAATCAACATGCTGTGTTTTCAGGCCTGAGCGGACAGTGATCAGAGAGAATACTGAAGGCCCGGCTGCTCCTGCAGGCACAAACAGACAGCAGCGTTTTGCCTGATGCCCTGCAAATGGGAGAATGTGGGATTTGGCTGGACATCGCCCCGGGGCACACACTGCTTCTGGGAGATAAATATACCCGTCTCCACCTTAAGTTCAACCAGAAAAGGGGTCAGGGAGGCAGATAAAAGATTTAAAACTGAATAGAAGGTTCAGTTATAACGTGGCAGAGATGAGACGGACTACTGGGCCGGTCTCAGATTCCCGAGGTCGGGACGAGGAGCCTCTGCCTATCAACTGCAAAGGCAGTGGAGCTGTGAGTCAGGTCAGGCTGTAGATTTACTCTCTGGACAGGCACAGGGACTGTGAGAGATGCACCTGTGGACTGGATTAAGTTTGATATCCATGCAAGGTCAAAGAAAACAGACGTCTACAGCTGTGAACTCAAATGAAAAATAATTCAATGCTTTATTTCTCTCTCTCTCTGCATGGCTAGAATATCCACTATCATCCCATAAAAATTCTTCCAGTCATGTCGGATAAACCACTGTGTATCTGTTCTATCTGTCACTGTCACTTGGGTTTAAAGGCTTTCCTGTAGCGAGAGGAGGTATCCAGTTCAATAAATTGGAAGTCGTTTTATAGTAGCACTCAGGAAACATATTGTAGCTGCAGAAAAGCCCCTAAGATTATACGATTTATAATGATTATGATTTGTCATGACTAATTTATTCCCCCTCCTGCAGGGCAACGTCTGACTCCAAAACAAACTGCATTATACACATTAACCAGTGTTGGGTATCATGAGTGACTGCATTCTAAGGTCAAAGGTCATTTTCTCAAGCTGTCTACCAGCACATTAATTTCTGGAACACTTACAATTATATCTCCTATTTAACAGTAATTATTAAGGTGGTTTGACGCCTGAACATTCATCATCCATCTGAATTCAAACCCAGTCAGCAAGCAGTGTGTTTTTCTTTCCCCCATTAAAGTTATTTGATCCTCCCGAGCAGGCTGCAGAGGTGACACCGACGTTCCACAAACCAGGCTGGATCCGATCCGGATCCGGATTTTTTTTTTAGATCGTAGCGCTTTCAAAGTCGATAATAACGCCGTCACTGGGCTATTTCTGTGGAGGAAAAGACACGAGCTCGGCCCTTCCAGCTGTGATTATCTGCTTCCTGTGCGATGTTTATCTGCAGGGGTGAAGAAGCAGTGGTTCCGGAGTACATAGCGGGGGGAAATTACTCACTTTGTGCGGCTGGAAGGGAAAAGGAAATAACTTCCATAACAGCCTCAGTGGGAATAGTCTTTGTTGTTAGAGTTCACCCTGTTGATCAGTTTAGTCTCTCAAATTAGATACGTGAATTTACACGAGGGTTGTTTGGTGTTTAAAAATCTAAATATAGATAATTAAGGGGAGACGTTCTCGCAGTTTACTACAATTTAGCCCTGAACTGCTCCTTTAAACTTGCATTTTAAACCTATGAACACAGGCATACATGCTAAACCCTTTTCCTCCTGTAATGTGTTTGTTTTGCTTGCAGCTTGTTTATAATCTCTACAGGAGTATTTCTTCTTTCTTTTCCTATAATCCCTTAATCACTTGTGCCAGTTGCCTGACAGCACACCTCGTGTCCCTGAGGGGCAGAGCGAGGGGGCAGAGTTAATCTTGTTTGTGTGTGTGTGCTATGTAGTTAAATGCACGTGTGTACGTGTTTGTTTGGGTAAGAACATGCGACAGCTTTGGTATGAAACAAACTAACAGAAGTCGTTTTGAGGTTGACGTGCAGATAAGTCGTTACAAAGACTCTCATTTGCGACTCGTCAACACTAACGACCTCAACATAAGTCTCAGGAGGAGAAACACTGACGGCCTGCCTTCCTGAGTAGTCCAACAGGTTGCACAAGTTCAAGGTCGAGTCTTGTTCAAAAAGCGGGGTCACTACATGCCAGTATTACAAATGTCTCTATAACCTCGGCCTGCACTGCTCTGTCACTGTCTCACCCATTGTCAGCCGATGCCCTTCGCTCTGTACATCCATCTCCAACCATCTGTTTCTCTCTCTCGCCGCTCGATTTATCCTCGAGCCCTGACTGTGGGACAGGATTTGGTCCAGGTGGTAGTCAGCAGGACCATGTTGACGCCCGTATGCATCCTCGCCATAGGGTGAGATTAAGAACTCCATTGATCACACGGAGCTCCAACTTCTTTCATCTCCCTCTGCGTTCCTTCTCGTGTTGTGTGGGCTAACATTTAATGATTTGTAACGGTGATAACTTAACATAAATACCCACCCCAGAGCTCAGCTGAAGCATTACGCACAATGATTATTGTCTAACTGTTGTTGGATGATGTATAAATATTACAAAGAAAATTCCTGTACTTCCTGAAACTTTATTATTTCTACTAAATGGTAAATAGAACCTGGGCTCTGTCAATATTTTAAGCATAATTATAATACTACATGTATCACATGAAGCTTGACATACCCATAAAGTTTGTGCTATGTTACATTTAGTTGCTTTAATTCAGAAAATCTAGATAAAATATGTGTCTTATTTTGAAACTCCTGTATATCACATTTGACTAGTAAGGTAAATTCACTATCTAAAAATGCCCTCACACACACTTTCATTGATTGTTTCCTGTCTGCAATGACGTCACAGACATGACACGCGTTCTTCGTGCCTGACGTCATGATTGTGATCGATTCTCACCCTGCTCCATCACTGATGAACACACACGCCGTTGTTTCCGACACCTCGTCTTCCTCCAGCGCACAGTCCACTGCGCATGCGCCGCCTCCCCTGAAAAACCACATGCGTCTCCCAGCTCCGCTCTCTCCGGTGCCAAGGCGGAGGGATGCGCACTCCTCCGAGCCGGACCCGGCGACCACAGCCTCACCTCCTCACCCACCTCGCCCGGCTCTGAGAGGCAGAATATGGCAAACTCTGACACACTTTGCATGTCACGGGAGAAGCCCTGCGTTGTCCGGAGAGCTGTGCTGCCGAGCGGCTGATCTACGAGCACAATAACACGGGAGACTTGAGGCGGCGAGGCACCTGATTCCAGTCGTTTTCTAACTCCCCCCAATTCGCTGGTGAGAGATGATCACGGAGCTGCTGTGCACCGCCGTGGCTGTGGGTCTCTACGTGAACACGCTGGACGCGGATTTCTGCTACGATGACAGGTAGGTTTCCCCCCGCAGATCCCCGTCCGCTCCCCCGCCTGTCACCTCCTTGTTACCGCGGATTAACTGCGCGGTCGCGGGGGTGAGACTGTTTGTTTACATGTGCTATTGTCAACCACTGAGTGAATAGGTGTGTACTGAATCTTTGCACACCACCTAAACTGCCCTCTGTGGTGTGTTTCTGCACTGCTCAACTCATATTGATTTATTGCATTTAATTAAATGCCTTTTTCCTTTAAAGTGTGTCTACCTACAGGGAATATTCTACATCTGACCCTTGTTTGATCACATCTTATTGACCTAGAGCAAGTCCACAGAGCCACATGGTTCGTCTCCACGGTGACAGAGGTGAGGATCAACATGTTGTGTGTTGGCCTCATCGCCTGCTGCACACTTCAGATGCTCTTTGTGTGCGGACGAAAGCTTCCCTCACGCCTCTTGCAACAATGCTCCGCACCCAGGGGAGTAGAGCTAATTTAGACTGGGGAGTTTTAATGTTGCAAACAGCTGAGTAAACATGTCCATGCTGCTGAGGAGCAATCAGAGATTAAACAAAGCTCCAGACTGACTTTTTCTCACCAGCGACCCGGAATCACCCTGAAAATCAAGTTATTTTTTCATTCTGCTTTATTATACGTCGTTTTTTAGAGACATTAGAAGTCTGAAGAAACAAATAATGATATTTAAAATGTAATTAGAGTGTGTTACTTTCATTCCACCTAGCCTCTGAGCAATCTTATAGATAAGAGGATCATGATTAGGTTCCTCATTCTAGGCGGGGAACCACTGATATAGTATCTATAAATTACAGGAGAACACACATGAATATGATAACTTTATTGTTGAAAGTCCATGATGTCTTCCACATAAACGAAAACAAATGCCTGCCACACATCTGTCTGTCCAGAGTTATTGTCCTCCATGTAAACGTTCAGGAGCCGTCACACCACAGCTGGGCTCCTTTCACAAGAACTTGACCCTTGATTGGCGCCGAAATATTGTATCTAAGCATCCAGGAATTTGTCTCCTGCGTCATAGAAGCTGATAATAATTAGACTTTCATCATCAAGCATTACATCACAGGGGTGAGAACTACTGATACGCCAGATATGCGGTTGTTTTCTCCTGTGGATTAAAGCATAAGCAGACAGGTTCCCTCCCCTGGCTTCCAGTCGCTGGTTCCTGTCTGGCAAACATCTCCAGACACCCCCTTAAAGGTCAGAAATCCCAACCGCTTTACTTTTCAGCACCACCGCCCGACCCCTAAGTGTTGTGTGTGTGTGTGTGTGAGAGCAGGCGAAAGCGTGTGGAGATGATTAATGAGGAGCCGTAGTGAAGAAACTGCTGTAAGAATGAGCTCTGTATGCCATCTCCAGTTACATCACACCTTGCCAAGTGTCCCAGTAAATCCGCGGGCGGTTGTTCATCCATCAGGCTTGTCTGTACATGTGGACGTGACACTACGGGGTTGTCGAGAAGCCTCGCGGTGACAGATTACCTGCGGCGCTGCCCCCGCCTGCTTCGGACCTACACTTGCACTCCGTCCCCTCAGTGAAGGTTTAGTGTCCGCCGGCGGTTTTTCGTATCTATCAAAGTCACGACGGTAATTTACACTCTTGAAGACACGCGCCGGCGTTTTGGTTCGGCGCTCTCAGACGTAGGAGGTTGAATACCAATCAGAGGGCTGACCTTTCCTGGTCGTTCATCAAACGGCGTCCTCTCCCAGGGTCAAGAGTTGTCTGCTCCCTGTCGCTTCCCCGGGGTATTAGAGGAGAGTTATGAGCGGAGGGTTAAGGCAAGTGGAAGATTGTAGTGGAGGCGAGTCGCGCTAATCATTCTCGTGCGGTTGTGCGATTATCAGCAAAAAAAAAAAAAAATTGTTTCTCTACGTCTTCATCCCAATTTGTCTTTCTCAACCGCTGTGAGCTTAGATGATCTTATCTGACCTTTCCCCCCTATAATCAAATTCTCGTTACTCGTCACATGCAGCTCGTAGAAGAGATGGCCAGGCAGATGATTCTTCTGTGTCCAGGCGATTCGGCTTGTGGCGATGTTCTGGCGGGCCACTGCTTTTTCAATCATGTCGAGTGTTTTTCCTGGGCACTGCCGTGGGCCCAGCCAAGCGCTCTCTTGGCCATCGGTAAGCCCAATGAAAAGCCTCTGCGTGTGAAATGACTTTGTTTTACGGGGGCCGGGAGACAAGTTGAGTCAGGCCGTTTTTCAAGCAGGGGAAAAATCAATCAGAACCGCTTTACAGCCGGGCTACTTGTGGGTGTTGCCAATTATGAATGCAACTCCGATCGGAGGCCTTTAATCATTTTTTAAATGAGCTATTCAAAGTGATGATATGTTCATGTTTGTACCAGCCGCTGGGATTGATGGCTCCAGAACTGTGGTCGTAGGTTGGAAAATATCTTTGCCCCTGAAACGTCTTTTGAATACCTAAAAAATGAGGCTCTGCGTGATGCAGACATTTGAATAATGTTGTATTTCTTAGCAGTGCATGTTGATAAATGGACCCGGGTAATGGATAGCTTTACTAGAAAGAGTTTATTCAGTGGATACCTAAAGAGGAACAAGAGATAAAGGGGGCAGCATGGTAGATGTGTTATTTTTTAGCATTCAGAAACGTGTATCCGGAGGTATACGGGACCCAGACAAGTCACAGTTCCTGTACACAACACAGAAATGCATTATGGGTCCTCGGGGGATTGCAGTAATAACATCTCCCCTCCTTGTTTCAGGAGAGCAAAAACAAATTCATCTCATGGTGAGCGGCTGTGTTTGGAGTTTGTCGAGGTTGGGAGTTTACGGAGTCGCATTCCATCTCCTGAGCAGCGTGTCTCCTTCTCTATCTGGAACATCCTGAACGCGCTCCCGTACAAGGGATTAAAACAATTAAACACAGAGAAGACGGTGGTGACTCAAAGGGAAGCCCCCACAACGGAGATAAAAAAACTCGGTTTGCAACATCTGTTACCTCTTTGGCTCCGTTTTTGAGGTTCACCAATAAACGCATCAATATGGGATTGTATTTAAATATCGCCGTTTGATCGTAATCCAAACCACAGCGCTTCGAATCCCAACGCTCTCGACTCGTCTTTATTCTCTGGCTTCCTTATTGTCATTTATGCGACTGCCGGTTTTCCGTACATAGAAGTGGAACTTTGTATCGAGGGACGTTGTTGTTTCGGGTCATTGATCTACAAACAGCAGAGATAAGAGAAGCAGTAAATCATTTTAAAGTTAACTTGACAATGTGTTTCTTCTTGTTTCTATGCTACTGGTTATACCTTTGCACATGGGAGTGTTGGGAAGGTTATGTAACAAATACAATCATCATCTTAAAAGGAGTTATTTAATCGTCATTACTCCAACTCTGCAACGACAACATCCTCATCATCGTTTTTAGCAGCTAGCTTGCCTTTCGCCATAAATCCACGTGCCCGTAGAGGAGTTATCATTTAAAACAAGTGCCCCAGTTGTGTTGAGGCTATTTAAGTTGCGCTTGGAGCAGATAAATATTGGACGAAGATGTAGGCCAACGAGTGAGCAAAGTCTTTGACTTATGTGTGTGCGCAGTTTGAATTATTTTTCAGGAGAGATGTTCACTTGAAGTCTTGGAGAAATGAGCAACATTGCCTAAAGACAAAGTACAGAATGAAAGCGAACAATGCGCTGATATAAAAAGTGTCTATGAATAGTAATTTGAGATGGCTTTGAGTCAAGAGGCTTTTAACTAGATTTGCGCAGAGAAAGGATTATGTGTTTTCGAGGGGAGAAGTGTCGCTTGGCGGTGAAGAAAAAAAAAAGACCTTTGGCAATGTATGTTATGTATTGTATCCCAGTGTAAAGCTGCAGCATGTGTTCTTATTTATCGACCATTAAAAGAGATTTTTGATAGATGTCTCATTTTCTGCAGTCTTCTTTTATGATTTGGAAGTGGAGGGACGGCTTGAACCATCTTCAAACAATAGAAGGGTGGAGAGAAAGTGTCCCCTCGTGATTATTAGTAGAGCTATGACACCTAAGCTTGTGGACGACTTTGCAGATGTTGTGGCTTTGAAACCGCTTCAAAGCCACTAACGAGGGCTTGAGGAACCCCGTTTATTATGGAGAAACTCTTTGGTTTTATGTTGTCGGATTCAATGTTTAAGGAATGAAATGAGCAGCAGTCATACTGAAGACAGATGATGAAATGTTAAAGCTAATCGACTTGAACTGGGATGCACTCCAGCTTTCAGAAGAATCCTGAAAGGGGTAGGAAAAACTTCAGATCTTCTAACAGAACTACAAACATGGCTTGTTCTTTGAACTGATAGTTTGGTGAGGCATGACCGAGGAAGGCACAGGAAAGAGATCTATGGTAAAGAAAACGATGATTTCTAAGCGTGCCAACAAGCTATCCCCTAGAGCAAGGGTCTTCAACAGGGGGTCCGGGACCCCAAGGGGGTCCTCAGAGTTACTACAGGGGGTCCGCCAAATCTGTGTGTGAAATGATTTGTTTTTTTTATCTTAATCACTTGAACCCTAGCATCCCTTTTTCTGAGGAAAACTTTAGCCAAAAATAGCAGATCTGCTATTTTTTGGTAAAGAGGCTTGGTGTAGAGCGAAAAAAGAGCAAACCAAGTAAACCAAAAAAAGTTTAATCTGAAACACAATTTTATACAATATAGAGGGGGTCCCTGCTTCATCTCTCTCTCAGCTAGGGGGTCCTTGGCCTGAAAACGTTGAAGACCCCTGCCCTAGAGCTAAAAGGGCTCTCCTGAGCCCTTCACCCAAGAAAATGGGATGATACATGCGCCCTGGCGCGTTTCATACTGTCATAGCACAAGGGAGCGACATATTTTGTCTGTAGCAATCCCATTCTTTCAGGCACTACCTAAATATAATGTTGAAACAACCTGATTTGAGCTATTAGCTGTCAAAAAAAAGAAAAGAATAAAAAGTTAAGTCGCATCTGAAAGCTTCCTGTATTAGCTGCTAGCAGCTAGCTAACAGACTCACCAGCCTCGCCTCTTGACGAGATGTATAAGAGATTGTCGTATTTATTTATAGGTTGTCTCTCCTTGTCCCACTGAATTCCAGCGATGCTTGAGGCTGGTTTAGGCTACGGCTAACCCTTGGCTGGCCTTTTCACTTCGCAGGCCACTGCTGACCCAACCGTCTGCCAAGAAATGACCGCCAAACCTCAGTCCCACGACCCCTCCCTGTATATGCGGATCCCAAAACACTGGTATCTACGGACAACCAGGCTTACAATTTGCCAGTGCCACCCAAGAATCACATGCCAAAGCCGTACATTTGTCACGCAACACCCCTGCTAGAATCGAAAGGATGTACTTATACATATACATATAACGAGGCTGAAAATGTATTTTTCTTATCTGGCCAACCACAAGCATGTGCAGCATGTCCTTCACCGGCTGAGATCCTTCTTAACGAAGCTCCGCGGGGTTGAATTTCAACCACAGCTCACTAAACAACTTTGTAAGCAAAGCTCCCATTTTTGTGTGGCATTAGATTACACTTAGAGGCCGGCATCCACTTTCACTCTTTAAACTACAAGGTGGACTTGTAAAAGAACTTAGAGCAGTTGTGGCGAAATACAAAACCAAACACAATCTGGGGTTAAGAGCAGCGACCCTCTCCGCCTTTTGTAATCAATAGCCATTGAGTATTAACTTTCAGTGGCTGTGGAGTTTTTCTGTGGCCGAGTACAGCTGTCAGAAAGGAAAATCAAACATGTTTAATGCTACACTTGACAAAGTGCTCATATTTCATTACAGCCTACATCAGCTCCGACTGCAGGAGAAAAAAAAAAGCACCCTAAGTGCTTCATCGGTTGCTCACAATGTGAAGGGGTTTGTTTGCGCATGTGGAGGTCGGCCTGTTTCTCATGTGCACTGACAGCCTGACGGTGAAGCTGTCAGTAGTTAATCGTGTAAATGACCCGGTTGATAGAGCAGGCTCGCCTCTCGTGACTGCGGTTGATATGATTTGTGGGCTGGGCGTTGAGGGTTTTTTGAGTTGGTCAACAGTGCGCCGCCGTAGCTGAGAGCGTTTGATGGTGCGTGACTGACTATGGAGTTGGAGCCAGGCGCTTAGCTTAGCTTAGCTTAACGTAAAAAGTTGTGCAACCTGAGTTGTGTTGTACTGAACATCCACAGTAGATCTATTTTTTTTCTTCATAAAATACCTCTGTTTGTACAAGAAATATGTCGCAGCAATACAGTTTATCTGTAAGCTATCGCTACCATAAAGGTTGCATACCAGTGCTTTACCTCTTTAAGGGCATTTATGTAGAAATTTTCTACGACTATTTTCTTATATACTGATCCCGTCCATGCTCCAAATTATACTATAAATTAGCAGTCGTCCCTAGAATAAAGCTGTTAAGTATATTTTTCCAAACATAATTTGGATTTTCAACACAATGTGCTGCACAAACATTTTGAGGTGTCTGCTGTTATCATCACCTGAAGCAATAACTGTCTCCCCTCCCCCCCGCCCCCAAGCCTCAAGCATTTAGCGGTGTTGGAATCATTTCCTCCTGAAGATTAAGTGAGAGATTTATGCATTGCAAAAAAATGGTCCAGTGCCAGGCGCTTCACGAAACCAATGGAGATTCATTAGCTTGGCAACCTTGGCTGAGCATTGCTCACACTGTTTCCATCTTCGTGCATGGTTCGTCCTGCTAACCCTTGTAAAACATATTAATATGCATAAGGCATTGTGTGTCAGAACGGGGCCGACCCAGTGCGAGAGGGGGGGGAAATCAGTTTGTACTTGTCACCTCATAAAACCTGAGTGGGGCACATTGAGAGGAGATGTTGTGGTGTGGAGGATTTAACGTCCGAAGGGAGATCAGGTGACGACCCCGCTACCTTTTTCAAGGGTTTGAGTGTTTGATATGGAGATGCAGGAGGCACCGTGTGATTGTAACGGCTGAAGTGTGATACAGTTGGTGTTTGTTTGCCTTCAGTGTCTTTGTAATATGATTTCAGACACTGTTCAAACAGAGCATGTGAGAGGTCATCACGAAAGTGTAGTGATGTTCCGGTGGATCCTCTCGGTGATCGCTATGTTTTCTATTTAACCGGCGTAACATTTGCTGGAGGTGTGACTGAGGATGTTATGCAGAGTTTTGCAGAGGCCTCGCTGCTTCGTCCCCAATCTGATTTACTCTGCGGAGGGAGATAACCTTTCTCCTTTGGCCTGAAATGTAGATTATAAGTGTCTGTTTTACCATGAAGCCATAGTTTGGGGTTTCGTGGTACATCACTCCATGCCAAATTAAAAAAAAAAGAAACAATTCACTTGGGTTTCCCTACAATGGAAGGTCATTACTTTGCATTTAGAACCAGAAAGTACTTCATCCTTCCAACTGGTTATCCTCTGTAATTATCTCAGAGGGGTCTGGGAACAATTAAAGCCAATTTTCCCATTGTGCTGCGAAGCCATCCATCTCACGAGGAGGAACTGGTCTCATCACTTCATGTGGAGCTCTTCTCACGGCGTCATCAGAGGCTGGTTACACAGGTACCTGCCTGCTGGAGATAAGGTAAATGTCTGATAGCGGTTGCGACTGGGAGGCAACCTTGATAAATGGAATGAAATCTGTATGCTTTTCCGCCTCAGTCAGCACAAAATTAACCAGTCACTGTATTTATCTTTCTATTGGATGTAATTTGTTTCACCCCGTCCTTTTTGATATTCATGGATCGGTGGCTGAGAGAGAGGCTGTACGCAGGTTTAACAACGCTTTCATGATGGGCTGTGACAAGAACGTGATTTGTTTTTGATGTATTTTGGAGCATCAACCGCGCCGCGCACTTTTATCTTCTTCACGGTTAACACTTTTATTTATCATTTCCATCTTTTAATCCGGTGCGCCGGCGCTGAAGGTCGCTGAATTATGCATGTTTTTTTTCTCCTGACAGTCTGCACGGTCTCTGTGGTGCATTTTCACTTTCATTTTGATAAGAAACACACAGCGGGGAGCCAGAGCCCTGTCAATTCTTTGATTGGTTCCCTGCCTAAAAGAAGTTCTGTCGGCTATTTAGTCATTCTATCTCATATGAATTTGAGCCAAGGAAACATCCAAAGGCTTTGTTCTGTTGTAGATGCGTATCTCGGCTGGTTAGTCACGGCGAGCGGTCGGAATTCGAGGTTACCACAGAGGGAGACGGTGCCAGCTCATTCACCACGGTGTGGAGATTGCATCATGAAAAAAGTCCCCCCAAGGCTCGCTCACCCCCGTGACACCACATCCAATCAATCAATTACAGGCGGCGTCCGACTACGGCAATTTAATCTACACATCAGTGGCGTCGCTGTTTGGTCCTGCAGTGACCGGTAGCATCTACTCACTCACTGCCGGCGTCGTCAGCAGAAGAACTAATTGGGAAGTGGAGCTCGGTGTCGCCGACAACCTCCCGATACGTCAAGCAGTACATTTTAAATAATCACCATGTCCTACATAGAACTTCCTGCAGCAGCTTTTTCTTTATTATTCTGTTTAACAAGCGCAGACAAAGCGCAGATTTCCGGTGCATCCCCACCTGTCAGACACGGACATGCAAGCTATCTTTTATCGTAGCGAGGTGACGTCAGTGGATGCGTTCTATATCTCCGACTTCTGTACTCCACATATTGAATAACCACAAGAACAACTTGGCCACAATCTCGTGCAACCCGGTCCTTCATACAAACGTCATGACATCATGTCTGCTTGTCCCTCTAGTCCATCTCGGTAAAGGAATGATGTACTTTTATGATGTTATACGATGCGTTTTATGGTTTCATAATGGAATTTCCTGCAGCATTTTAACCAGGGCCGTAGATTACGGAACCCCGTTGATAGTTTGATGAACTTGGATTATAAAACCTCCCTACAGGGAAACGCATCTGACATAGTTTTACTGCGCTGGATTCTGCTGCTCTCACAATTTATGTGCTATAATTACTATGGTTCACCTTTGCCCGTTGATAAGGTTTGCATTGCTCAGGTGTGTCAGACTTTAATTAAACTCGTTCCCTGAGTTTAAGCACCTAAACACCAGCCAACGCTTGCTTTTGTGAAGGGTCAAATGGATGGGGCTTGCACTTTTGGGATGACCTCATTGGTTCCAATGTGAAAGTTGAGTTGAGGCAAAGGGCTCGCCTTGTACCGGCCATGTTCAACAGATCACAGATCACAAATTTGAAAAGATCTCAGATAATTAGCACAGTTCCTTGTAAAGAAGACAGATTTGGTTTGGGCTGGCCCCCGTGGTAGCCCTCTATAGCCGCTGTTTCTCTCCTGCTAATGCAGGAATGTGACAACTGGTCACGGCAGAAGAAAGGAGGGCCTATACCGGATTGGATACAGTCCTGTACGCTCTGTTAGTGCGGCATACTTGGCCGTTTACAAATGCTGCATGCGAATCTGACCACCGAAAGCTGTCAAAGCCGAAAGACCCCTCACCTGCTCCAGTGCCGGGTCCTCCGCAGAACACACAGACTTCCCTTTACATGCAGTATCTCGGCACAAATCCTCTACATTCTCAAGATAGCTGCATTTTTCAATTTGTGGAGCAGATTATAAACTAATTCTGGTGGGGGCATTGAAGTTTTTCTAATCAGAGACAGAAGGCTTTGAGAGCAGAAACAGAATGGTGCTTTGTCTCTCCAGCTGCTCCGCTGGCAGAGTCGCACCCCTTCAGATTCTCCACCGGCACCGCGATTTGTCATCAGCAATTAGTCCTCCTCATTATAATCACCATTGTCCTCATTATAATCTCCGCAGCGGATCAAAAGTGGTCCGGTTTCTCAAAGGAGCGAACGGGCCCGATGGGACCGCTCATATCTGCGTTTGATTAGGCCTGCAGCGAAAACATACCTGGGTGCTGCTTTATGGCAGACGTGGTGTCACAGTGGAACAACAGTTCAGGAAAAGTTCAATACCAGAAATTCCGATTGCACGCATGGGAGAAAAAAAAAGGCCGGTGCCAGAAGAGTCACAGATATTACGAATGTCTGCCATGCTGTCTAATGCAGTTAGTCACTCTGGAGATGGCATTGATGATACCTAGTGTGCGTGTGTGTGTGTGTGTGTTGTGTGTGTGAATTTGACCATGTGTGCAAATTATTCTGCTGGACTGAGGTAAAAAACAAACTGTGAGGGGAAGAACACTGGCGTTCCCCTCCGAGCCATGAATCCTCTCTGACCCGTTACCATCCAGAGAGACGTCGATGCCAGACATGCGGAGGGTCCCTGGAGAGAGGCTTTAATGATGATGACTGGAGGTGAATGTTTTAATAGGTCACTGGGCCAATACCCGCAGCTTTTATAGAACTAGGCCAAAGGAATTTTCGTGTAGAAGCGGAAGGTAGAAGAGACAATTAATACTGTTATTGTCGCCCTGGAAACAGACCTTTTCACGATAGTGTGCTATAATCTACTTTCACTTATTTTGGTACATACAGGAAAGAGTGAAGAAGAGAGAGAGGAAGATTTAGACATCAACAGGCTGTTCTGGGTCCTAAGTGCCTCCTCACATTGCTTGTCAGACGTTTTTGTTATTGAGGTTCAACTCACAAAACACTTTTACTTTAGTGAAGTAAATATTTGCAGAGTTTCCTGTCGATGCGACTCGCCGGATTTATTATATTTAGACCTCATATTTAGAATAAAAGTGGAAGTTCTGTTACTGTTTTTCTCCCGTCATAGACACATGATAAATCTGAAGAGGAGCAATTTAAAAATCTGTGTTAAAAACAAAACAAAAAACACGCCGCTGCATAAATTCCGGGCAGACGCGACAATGTGCTGCAGCGGGCTGAGACACATCAGCATGCGTCTGGCTTTTTTTTAAATCATATCCCCGGTCTGTACACAGCTGTGATTTATGTATTGTTTGGCCGAGGCGGAGAACAGCACTCAGTCCATTTGTAATCATGCATCGCATTTATCACCGTGGATGCAGGCGACTCGGCGAGACCACCCTAATTACCGGTCCACAGTCAGACGCTGTAATTAACTGCCGCGACCGTACTGGATGCAGAAGTTGGACGGACTGATTGGCTGATCATTTGTTTTCTTGCAGCATGCTGGAGGGAGGTGGTGGTGGGGGGGTGGATTCTGGCTGGATCCCACCGGTGGAATAGATGGATAGAGGGTGTTAAAGCTGGCCACTGTTTCACTGATAGGAGCTGGATATGCATGAGAGCCAGGAATTTTAAATACCCTGTAAAACTCTCAGCATCCAATGCTCCTGGACTTTGGCTCCTTTTAATGTGTTTCTCACCGGGCACCATCCTGCAGGCATGTGACATATTTATTGGGTGAGACATTCTGAATATCTATAAATTGTACATTTAGGAGCTCTATCTTAATGTAGGTGGGAAAAACAAAAACTGCATGGAAAAGCCTTTTTCCCTCTCTCCCTGGGAGTTCCAGGTGGTCTTCGGGGTGTTCAGGGAGGTGTGAAATTGTAATTTGCTGTTAAACTGAACTGTTACCCTCCTTGAACCCCCTGTCCCGGCTGGTTTTTCCACTCGAGTGCATCCACACATTTAGCTGTCTTCACAGGACAAACATCCCATGTGGCAGCGCTCCCCGCGAAGCTTTCTCAACATGCTTTGCACAAATATCTACAAGGACAAACATTTACACGGACTTACTGTACGACTGGAGTTCGCGCTGTAAGTTTTCATGTTCATCCCATAAAGACAAACTGCTTCCAGAGCCTTTGTGAGAGGTTTTAAATCCTCTTTTCCCTTAACTGCGTCTCGCCGGGGGAACGTAGAACATTCGTTTTACTAGCCATCGATTTCCATAGCCTTTCCCCGCGGAGGCTGAAGATTCATCACAGACTTTTATTGACATCATCCCTCAGGGAGGGATGAAGTGGTCCCGCTGTGCTTCTCTTCAGCTGAGGCGGCAGTGGCGTCCCGGTTGTTGTCCGATCATCTCTGTTTCGTGCGACCGGCTAATGGGAAGCGCTCAATCAGTCGTTTGGAAACTCGGCGATCAATCTTCTGAAAAATAGATGAGGGAGTTGCACTCTGAATGATTGGATTCGTGACTATCAACCACTAGAAATGTAATATATAGACACGTCGATAGTGCTCGTTAGAGAAGGGGATTATAGGAAATACACACAAATATTTGCCTGCAGAAAGTTTGTAATAACGATTGATATCTCATGTCCGTCTGTTAGCTTCCAAGCAGACTGGAAGAACGGGATAAATTACAATTTAATTGCAGAATTGTAGCTCCCTGTGAAGCCTCACAGAGGTACCAGGTTTGAAAGGAGAAGTCGTTATAGAAGCGGCCAGCAGGGGGCGACATAACCGATTCTAATTTTATGTTTGTGTACGACCCTTCGCGACGTAGATGATTTTTGGACGACGCCTGCAGAGTCTTCTCATCTATCTGTTCTTAAACTACTTCTTGATGTACATTTATTTGTCATGAATGTGGTTTGCGTTGTGAGGATTGACTTCCCCGAGCACGTGCGACCCAGATGAACCAGGCAACAGCAGATGATTGCACTGGGCTCTATTTTACTGAATCCTGACATGAATCCCTTCCGGCGCTCGACAAGACGAACGCGCCACTTAAACCACCTGTCGTCGAGTATTTCAAAACTTGGGGAAAAAAACTTGGCAGCCAGGTTTGGCAATATGGTCAACTTTTAATTATCCAAAAGAAACCGAACGACGCCAGGTTATTAAGATTGGCAATTTCTAGTGGAAGCACACACACGTGATATTGGATAGCGGCGGGCTGCACATCCTGTAAATCCCTCTCACTCATCAGTCCTGCCACCAGCTGCCAAGTTCCTCTGGCTCTGGAAACACAGCTTGTGGAATATCGGTTGGCTTAGTTAGACAATGTTTATATTGACGAGGGGAACATAAAAATATCAGTGCACCACGTTAGACACAATGAGTTCACCCACCGGTTGTTTGGAGCTAGTTGATCAGGAAACCGGCTTCACAGTGGACATGAAGGCACATCAGCCGACTCCCTGCCCCTCCGCTCGGACCGCTTCACCCTCTTTTGCAGCCGAGAGACTACGCAGAAATCCTGGGAAGAGGAAGTGGACACGAGTTTATCTTAATCAGGTGTGAGTTGACTGATGAAGTTAGAACAGCTGGACGCCAGCGAGGGGAAGTGCTGCAATTAAAGTCATCACCACTTATTGTGCTCTTATTGGATTGAGGCCACTTATTGATTGAGTGAAACAAAACAAGGTTCGTAATCGTCCTCGCAATTAATTGATATGCTTCGACTTCCCCGTAATCTTTATGATCTCGTAATTTCAGACCTCGGAATGGAGACGGCGAACGCAGCCAAACATCGGTTAACATGAACACAATGTCCCGATGACGCTATGATGTGGAGATTGATCAAAGAGATCACGATAGAGATTGTAAAGGCTGTTTACAATCTCACAAGCATATTTTATTTAATTGCAGTGCAGACGTTCAACTCAAATGGGATGTCAGCTGACTTTATACAGACGATGCTACATCGTACGGTCGCCGGACCGATGCATGCACAATAAATACAAGTGTGAGCTTTATTAGCTGCAGCGATGCTCAACAGTCAACAGGTCTTTGCAGCTTCAGTGTGAACACACCATCTGCAATAGACCGCGAAGTGTAATTTGCTCCACATGAAGAGTTAAATAAGAAGTCATTGAACTGGCCTGTTCCAAACTTCTTCTTTTTTTCTGTAACACTCTGAGGAAAATGCTAAGAGCTGCGGGATGTTTAATCAATAAAAAGAAAGACCCGGTGAACTGAGCCGGAGATCAAATGTAAGTTTGTGGCTTGAATACAAAGTAAGTTCCATCCTTTGTGTCTCAGGTTTTTTTTCTTTCTTTCTCTTCATGTGGATAAAACGACATTTTTTTTTTCATGTCATCAGTGGCCAGCTACACGGAACGTCGTCCAACAGCGGTTTATCACTCCTCAAATGATGGAACGAAACAGATAGTTGCGTCTGAGCCGGGTATCAAACCTGCCAGATGACTGTCAATGGCACATCAGGAGGAAGAAGAGTCCCTTTAGACAGCAGAGGATAAATCTCTCACGAGGCCGCCGGCTGTATCGCCGACTTTTATGAATGCTCTCTGGACGTTGTTGCGTTTTTCCCCTCTCCTTCCCGTATTCGTGCCAGCTTGGCGTCGGACGGAGTGTGGGAAAGTGGCGGTGCCACTTGTGGACGGAGTATTGTTCTGCCGGTGGGGTCGTTGAAGTATGATGTTTGAACACACCCGTCATGGTGACTTCCTGACCCAGCAGCCCCGGAGATATACAAACCAAACAGATCCAGAGGGTTGATAAAGACGGAAATATTCTACTGGAGAAATGCATTTAATGTTTATTAAAGTGCTTTTTATGTACGCTGAATCAGATTATAGCAATGATGAAGCTGGTTTCTTCCTCATCATCTTAGTCTTCCGTCATCTCCTGCCCGCCGTCTCGCTGTGACCACATACCAGCCGGATTACAGCCGCTGATAATCAGCCAATGAATTAAACACTCAGACGCCGTCGGCGGGATTAACGGCTGCACACACATGATCGTCAACTGCGATGGCTGTGTAAGTCATCATCTCCACGCGGACGCGTCGGCTCATGCGGTGCTGCACGATTAGCCTTCCTGTGGACGTCGAGTTGATATCTATGGGGTTTGTATCCTCGTCCAGCTGTGCCCCCCCGCCGACTGCAACACCGCATGAAACCATACAGATTATCGATTGTGTCATTCTCCATGAGAGCGGAGCCTCGAGTGCACGCACACTCAATCTTTAATCTTGTTGACCCCCTGACCTCCGTGCAGGTCTCCGAAAATCTCTGCACTCCCCGATCGCTTTCTAATCCCTTTAGCAGCGATGCAACACAGAGGTGATCCGGACCCTGACACCCACCGCACACGCATACACCCTCATGCACAGTGCATCATCCCTGCAGTCGTGCTTGTGAGGACGATTCTCTTCATCATCTGCGCTCCTGCCGATGCTGCAGACATCCAGCAGCATCAGCGGTGTGTTTCCCCTCAGCGGTGAGGGTATGTACCTGCCTCGGCTCTTCGAAAGGAGACGAGGGAGGACGACGGACGGGAGGACAAACACGTCAACTTCAAGATGATCAGATTATTCATCTCGTTACAGCCGTCAGCTGGAGGATGCGCCGCGCAACCAAAGCTTGTAATCCCGCCCGTCCTGATTACGTTAAAGCGACGGCAGTTTATACTGCAGATGTTTATTAGTGTGGAGTGGTCGGTGCACACGCTGCAGACGGACCGGCTGGCCGACCGCACCAATATCTAAAACAGATTTAAGTGCAGGGTTGTGCAAAGCAGTTAATATCCGCGATCGTTTAAACTAAATGTCAGTTTATTCCGCCAGTTGTGTACAGCAGTGAAGTGCAGTGATTAACTCTTCATCCCAAAATCTGTAAACTGAACTTTACAAGGATGCGGTAAAGGAAACAAGTCGTTTTTATATGAGAGATGCTTCTGGTCAATGAAGCTGTGAGAAAGTTAAGATCCCAGCGTCGCACCTCGGCCTCATGAGAGTTGATCATCAACAATGCTTTATCTGTGATTTTTACGATTTAAAGGTACAGTTTGTAGATTTCTGAACAAAGCTAGTGTTTCACATTTCAAGGAAACGTCTTTAGCATTTAGCATTTAGCACCACACCGAGTGTGTTGCACCAAATATGTAGAGTTCATTCCTTTTATTTATGATCAGGGTCTCATGTTGCGTCCATGCTTCAGCCTCATAGAGCAATAAGCTCAGTGCCTAAACCCCTTATTCATATTCTTCAATTTAATAGTATAAAATGATCATCTTTGTTTCTTCTTGGTCCACATCTCTCCCTTTGTAATCCTTGTTGTGTGATAAATAAAATACAAAAGCCTTAATATGTCCTGCTTTGGTTTATGTCACCTGCGTACAGAAAACAGAGTGTATATTCTGCATGTTAATTAATGTATGCACAAGAGGCCCCCGTGAGCACATTGGAAAAGCAAATCACTGCCGGGCGAGGCGGTGGACGGCCTCATTTGCATACTGAAAAGACACAAACCCAAAACAGTGAAAGAAGGGGCCAATTTTCTTCCCACTGTAAGCGGTGGACAGGTGAAAGAAGACCTCACCCTGTTACAAATGGACCTAAAAGAAAAATGCAGCCCCCCCTCCAACACCCACACACACACACACAAAGGGAGAAAACTGAAAAGACCAAACCCGTCCTGTACTTTGAGGAGTGTGAATAGAGTGCCTGCCCCACATACGGTGGCTGAATACAAAAGACCCCCCTCTGTAAGAGCAATCACTACGGGAGACCGCTCTATCTGCGTCGCCGTGCGTCCGACGGGCCTCGATGAAGCCGTCACACGGCTCGCACACATGTGCTCGCGGAGACGGACAACTTACATGTAACTCTTTTATCGCTTTTTGCTCTTAAAGGCACACACACACACACACACACACACACACACACACACACAGATCCTAATGCATTCTTTTCATCCTGCAGCGAGGGGCTGGGGCAGCGAGAGGGAGGCGAGGGGGTTGACGCTGATTTGAATATTTCAATTATTTACCACCGGCGTGTATTGAGAGCTGAGACATGCCAAGGGGACACGAGGGAAGTGGAAGAAGGGGGGGGGGGTAGCCATTTGATAAGTGTGCTTTTTATTGCCGGAGGGGACAGTAAAGTGATTCTGATGGACGCGTTATGTCTTCTGCTTAAGTCCTCCTTCACGTGATGAATTTTTCCGCGTCATCAATAAAGACTTCAGAGTTGGTAAAAAATGATATTTTAATAACCTCCCACCTCCGTGTTCTAACCCCGCTCTGTGTTGGGACTGTAAAACACTGAACACGCAGTAGCTCACGGAGGAAAATATACCATAAAGTGATGATGTCATGCGGTTTTACGGCGACCGGGTCCTGAGAAATATCGACTAAAGAGAGGAGTCTCGCTGTAACTTGGAGCCTGAGAAACACACGCTCGCCATTCTTTGGCAGAGAACAATGTCGGGAAACGTTTGAATATACAATAGCGCCGCACGATGAAAGGGTTACAGTCATGAAGGGACAGAAAATATCGCTTCGACACCTCGTTCGTAGGCTTGTGTGCCTGTTTTAATTTTCCTATTTTTTCCCTCCCTCGCTGTCAATCGGCTCTTTTACCTTCCTTTCTCTCATGCCGAGTACAGGCTGGCAGCTCTCTCTCCCTCTCCCTCCCTTTCTTTGTGCTCTCAGCACTAAGTTACAATCTCCAGACAAAGGAAGTCCTTGGCTGGCCCCCTGTCGCTGTCCTCCTCCCTCTGTGCTGTGCTGCCATGCACAAATACAGAAACGGTGCTAATGATCGTCTACAGCCCCGTGAGAAGACGATTCGCCGCCGAGCCAGTCGGACTGTCGAGGCTCACACGACCCAAGTTTTTGCATGTAGCAATGAGTGCGATCGTATGCAAACACAGAATCTGGTGATGGTGGTGTGGACACGGGAAAGGGCAAAGTGCAATCACTCTGCTCCGTGTAGTCAACTGACGAAGAGGACGCTGTTAAGAACAACTTACAGCACCAGCGTCAATTAGACATCAATGAATTCACGTACAGATGTTGACAGCTGACGATATTTGTGAAACTTTAAAGTTGTGTTCGTCTTCCACAATTCTCACGCCAACGACATCCTGAGTTACTGTGATCAGAACCAACATCTGCTAAACGTTACCGTCTTAGCTTCCACACAAAAGGACATTTTTATGTATTTCGTCAATATTTTGTTGCTTTTAAGTCCAACGTTCATCTTAATCTGGACCTGGTTTTCATTCGCAACTGGAAAAGACTCCGACGTCTGTCTGACTTTAAGTTGGCGTCCAGCTGCAGCTGGAAAAAGCCTTTTGTCGTGCAGTAAAGTTCCTCCGTATTGAAGAACCAACACAGAACTTTGATCGTCCGTCAGTTTGCTACAATAACATATTTGGCAGGTTTTAAGGAAAAGCTTTCCATCGTAGTAAAACGAGTTATCACATCAGTATGGGAGACAAACCCTTCTCTCCATGTTCCCCTCGTGACCGGTTTCCTCTTCCTCCCCTTTTGTGTGCGTTCCTTCCCCGCTTGCAGCCGGCCGCCCGGCTTCAGGAAAATCCAATTAGCAACGATTATTTTTCTTTTATTGACGGCGGTTTTTGTTTGTTTGCTAAATCACTGATTGGGCTAATGAATCTTCGGGGTCGTTCTAGCCGCCGTCCAATTCATCGCTCTTAATCTGGCTGCGAAACCTCAGCCGCTGCGGCGTGGGAGTGCAGACGAATGCGGCTCGTGTCCCCGGGAATAATCCCGCTAATTGTGAGGATAAACAGCAGCCCCGGGGGTGTGCGACCACCTGTCCATGTGTGTGTGTGTGGGCACCTGCGACACATGTACATGCTGTGTGTGTGTGTGTGTTTGAAACCAACAAGGCAAACAATGCCACTATATAAGACTGCAGTTATTGTTCCAGCGTTAATTACATCGCTGCTTTCTGCCTTGTGCACATGACAGGTCGTTTGGCACATTTGTGCAGCTGCAACGTAAAGAGAGACCTCACCAGTTTGGGGAGGGCGTGCATAATATACATAACATAATATAATGTGCATGCTATTGTGCATTGGCTACTTTACTTCATTGTGTTGTCAGTAGCAGGAGCAACATGTTTAATATCTTAATTATAAGGCCTGTTGATATTGTTGTTAGTAACCAAGGCAACCAGAACAACCACATGATTCCTATATCTTTAAAATGATCTGAACACACGATACTGCTGAAATGAAACAGATGAAAGATCCGTCCATTGATTATGCATCATTTATTTCCCCTCCTTCCCCAGCCGGGCCATTAAGACCAACCAGGACCTCCTTCCTGTGACTCCCTGGACCAACATCCTGTATGACGACTTCTGGGGCACCCTGCTCACCCACAGCGGCAGCCACAAGTCCTTCCGTCCCCTCTGCACCCTCTCCTTCCGCCTCAACCACTCCCTCCACGGCCTGCGTCCCTGGGGCTACCACCTGCTGAATGTAGCGCTGCACGGCCTGGTCACGGCCCTCTTCACCGCCTTCAGCCGCTCGCTGCTGGGCGGAGGACTGTGGAGTCTGTTCGCCGGCCTCCTTTTCGCTTCCCACCCGGTGCACACTGAAGCGGTCGCCGGCGTGGTCGGGAGGGCGGACGTCGGCGCCGCGCTGTTTTTCCTGCTGTCTCTCCTCTGCTACATAAGACACTGTGGACTCCGGGGAGACCCCTGCAGGACCTTTCAGATCCAGCGTTGCGGTAGCAGCTGCTGGGGCTGGATGCTGGGCAGCCTCTGGTGTGCGGCAGCCAGTATGCTGTGGAAGGAGCAGGGGGTGACGGTGCTCGCCGTGTCCGCTGTGTACGACCTCTTCGTCTTCCAGAGAGTCCGATTACGTCAGGCACTCTTCCTCCTGCTAGGAAAGGTAAATCAACAGACGAGTGGAATGCTTTCATCTCTCTCTCCTTCAGCCTCCAGAGGTTGTCGGTTCCAGCGGTTGAGTTTTGTGTTTGTACTCCAAATGTGTCGCATGGTGTTTTCTTTTCATTACAAGTGTAATCAGCAGAGCTGTCGGTGCGTGGAAGGTGAGCTCCTCTCATCCGTCATCTGCTTAACGGGGAAAACTGTAAGTGGAGGGGAAGTTTTCCAGTTCCCCTGCATCGTTTCTACCAGCGTAAAGTAAACAGATCAACGTGAAAAGAAACAAATCGGAGATTGGGATCTCGGGTCTAATTACGCTGGAGAACAGCGGTTCAACAGGAAGCGCTATTTAGAGGTTGTTATTTAATTTGAATGTAACAAAAGGTACGTGTGGAAAAAACACTTTGGTAAATGAATTAGTCCACTCGTCAAGCCAGCTGTCCAAACACACACACACACACACACACTTGTCCCTCTGCAGGACTCCAAACTCCTTCAGACCTCAGGTTACTTGAGGAGAACAACCTTGACGCAGTGACTCATTTGATTACAGGAATCAGAGGCTCTTCGCTCGAGCCCTCTACATTTGATTAGAGAAACTGCTCCTTAGCTAACGTGATGGCCGTCATAAAATGCATCACCGGCCTAATAAAAAGTCCCCTTGGGTTTACAGAGCAAGGACGCTCGAGTGTGTGTGTGCGTGCGGATCTTCGATAGGTGGTTTTTCTTCCTCTTCGTTGCTTCACAAACTTCCTCTGGAACTTTTCTGTCTCCTGGGAAGATGTTCTGCCGCTTCTATTTACACTGGCAGCATCCAAATGAAAATGCGTGCGACCTAAAGGCTTTACTGTACCTGTCGGGCAGCTTCTCATTTCCGGCGGACTGATAAACCCTCGGCTGTTATTAGACTGCTCGCAGCGAGCGAGCGGCCCAGAGTTCTATATTCATATGTTCTTCTGACTCTTCATTGCTTTTGCAGGAGTGACTCATGCATGTCTGCTTTCATCACCCGCTGGACCTCAGCAGATGCTGAACAACACATCTTTTAAACTTCTACCCAGTCATCTGTTAAGGATGCTTGTTCCGGGTGAATGCTGGATTCTGATTGGCTGTCGGGCCTAGTCCCTTTATATACAGTAGCTCCACAGAGCAGGAAACTTCTTCCACTTGACTTCACCCCCAAGCTATTTTCGTTTCTTTCCTTTACGTCTGTTTCCCGGTCGTTCAACGTGGATCTACGTTGACCTCACGGGGGTTGAGGAGCGTCAGATCTTCGTCCCTGGTGTTGTTTTTTTTACGAGGATGTCATCAAAAAGGATGTTCGGAATGAGACTTTGGACGTGTTTTCATGCTCCAATCCTCTTTGCTTGTTCACCGTATGTTAGGAAGAGGTGTTCAAAGACTTCCAGATAAAGTAGGACAGTCTAAAACCAACTTAAGCAGCTGTTGGTCTGATGTCAGACCTCCAGGTTCCACAGCAAAACTTCAATCCCTGACAGACATTGACTTTCTAATCCTGGAAAATGAGGCTTCATGATTTAAGCTCTCTCTACGTGCAAGACATGAAGCTCTTTTAATTATTACAGACTGTTGCAATACGGCCCGAAAGACTCCGTCACCTTCAGTGATTGTCAGACGCCGTAATGAAAAAGCACATTTCCCTGTGTATTTATCACACGGCTGATCAGGGATGTCCGAGGCGGCTCAGACACAATATGCCCTGACAAGCGTCTGTGCCAGTTTCCTGGTGCCAACCCCACCCCGAGCGCCTGCCACTCACCCCCACCCGCCCCCACACCCGGCACATCTGGCTCATTTATCACTTTGGCAATGACCTCTTTTATTGCCCCAGTCACGGTTATCTTGGCAGGTAGCTCGTTACACGTCGGGGCGAGCCACGGGGGCAATTGTTTCCTCGATAGCGAGCCAGGCGTCTGTAAACGACGCTTGGGAACACAGAAGGCTGGAGGATATCAGGAGAGAGTAAGGCAGAGGGGAAAGTCTGCCCTCACTTCCTTTCCTTTATCTGTTTCTTGGCCTTGGGAAACGGCGACTTGCTTTCTTCTGCGTCACATTCTGCAACGTAGGCAACCAACCTGCTGTTGGATCGGACGGTCGGTGGAGAGGCAGACAGCAGTATTGTGTTTTCTTTTTTATTCATTTTCTGTCACAATGAATCAGAAAAGCGGGAACTCCTTCACTTCACATCTGCCTTCAGAGCAGCCGCGGACAATAAGGGAATGCAAATCAGCCCGGGTGTCGCGGAGGGGGCAGACGCACTCGACCAGACCTCCATTTCTCATTCTATTAAATCCCTAATCAGGCCGAGATGAGATTTCAAATGAGAGAAGGTACGACAGCCTGAGAGGTGGAAAGTGATAGATGGAGACGAGGGAGGGGGGGTGGTGGTGTTTGCACCGCAGGAACATTTCAAGGTAAAATGAGTCAGGATCCTTTTTCTCTCCACACTTTGTTAAAACAAACCTCTCTGCTTCCCTACGTAAGGTCATCATAGAGACAATGAATAAATACATTATCATGACAAAAGCAGTTTTTATAGTTTGATATGTTGAGCAGTCTAATTGAACCCTGCGGACTCTAGGACCCTGGGACTCTACAGTGGGGGATGCATCTCCTCAATAAACCTTAGTTCAAAAAACAAAATCATTCAAGAAATGTTTTATTTTAGTTTAAGAACCCAGCTAATTCATAGCTATCATAAAAATAAATGTTCTTCATCTATATCATAATTGTAACTTTCAAAGAGAACTACATATGATCAGCTCAGTATGCCGGAAGAGTAATGCGCCGGTTAAATTGGACACGACTTTAACAAGAGAAGTCCGGAAGGCCGTTCCCCCGCTGTCAGTCCACAGCAGCTCTGCACATATGAAGTCAGCAGTCCCCTGCTGTTCCTCTGGACGGGCTTTAAACACTCCGCACGTCACAGTATCAACAGGCGGCCGACCACACACTTGTGGGATTAATAAAAAACGAGAGCTAATAATGAATGGGCCACTAAAAGACGAGGGCTCGGGAAGCTTAACATGTCGGCGGGCGGGAAGGAGAGAAGGTTTAATTAAAGACGACAACATGCTGAATAAACAAGAGTAAAAAAAAAGTTGTAGCAGTGGCAGTAAAAAGAGAGGACGCTGCAGACACCGACTGTCCACATGTGGCGGGACCATGAGGTGAATGTTGACACACAGATCTCATCGGTCCTGCCTAGAAACAGATTCCGGGAACAAATCTGTAGTTTGATGTCTGATATTAGAATGCATATTGGGAGATACTCTATATTTAAGATGCAGCCGTGGTTTATGACAAGCCACTTTGATTTCTAGGGGAAAGGAAGCAAAAACAGCCAGGATAATGTCAGCCGGACTTGTTCGGAAAACCCATAAATCTTCAGCTAAGTAGAGCTGTTTAGGGGCTTATTAGAGCATTCAGAGTGTGCGGTTGAGACGGGAATGATTCATGGTGGAGGGGGATGATGAAGAACTGTGTGCACAAAAGAGAGGGGGGGGGGACATCATCCCTCCATGTTACACACCAATATGAGAGAAGAACCTGCATGTAACAAACTTGCACCTTGCAGCTCCTCAAAGCTGCAGGATTGGGTTTGTGATTCCCGGGATGACCAAGCAGCAGTGGGCCGATTGATCGAGCAGTCAATTAAGGAATGATTTTCAAATACACAAAGCAGCGAGGTGTAAAATAAAGCTCATTCAACTGAAAAAAAAAAACACACAAATGACTCTTTGCTGGAATTGGCTTATCTTCTGGTAGCGAGCAGTATTGGATTCCCTCGGACAGTCTCCTCCCCTGACAGTCAGTGTGGGTTCATTCATCAATACGGCCGCCGTCCTTTCTGTGTAATAAGCACTACTACTTATCCTTTATGTACCACCTGTCAGCATCCAAAATCAATTCCCCCCTCCCGGTTCCTCACTCGCTCCGAAGCTCTGTGAACCGGCTTTACACCGAACAAGTTACTGTCTCTAACTAGCTGTGCAGACGCTTCCTGCTGGGGGAGAGGGTTAGCTCAGCCCCGGCTAGCCCCTGCAGGGAACTTGATTTTTCCACTTCTCATCTTGAGGAATCAACAACAGTTCTGGGTCATGCAAGTCGCCGCTAAACCTCTTACTCTAATCCTAAAACCTGGGTTTCTTCCGGACAACCAGTGTTTTCCATCACGGCCCCCCCTGAGAGTGCACCCATGATGCTCAGCATTAGAGGAGGTATTTATTTAAAAGGTATATTAATGACACCCATGAATCTTTGGATGAGACGTTATGTGACTATTAGCGATTCGTTCAAAGCGGATTGCACAGAGAGTTTTAAATTATTGCTGTGGAAGCGTAAACTCCCAAAAGGAGATGAAGGCCGAGACGTCACGTTGAAGTACGGAGGCTGTGATGTTGATGATCATCGGTCATATGAAAGCCAATACTGATCACACAACTATCAGACCACCAATATGTAAACTCCCCCTGACTTAAGAATACTCCGAGTATGTGAGCACGCGCCTCGTGTGTGCACGAGCAGCTGTTATTCCCCCCCGACTGGTTCAAGTGGAGTTCATGGTGCACCGGGTTCAAAGACTGGGAGCAGCATCCCTGTGGATGTTATGTCATTTTTAGTCCACAAGGGAAACTCCACGAATAACAAGCACTTGATTGTTCAGCACAGCGCCGGGTTTGTCTAAATGAGATTCCAGTTCATTTAAGATTTAAGCAGCAATTGAGCTCAGACTATCTGACAAACAGAAAACGGTTGTCACATGTCCATTAAAAGTATAAAGCGGTGGCCAAAAAAACAAGCTCTCACTTCATAGTTTACAGCCCGAAACATGTTTGGGGTTTTCCACTGCTTTTGTAAGAACGAAGTAATGCTAACTTCTTTAGCTTGAGCCACCAACCCACCAACTCTCACAAGCTTTTGCGTTGCGACATACCAGAATGCAACGGGGCTCACGTACCATGACTCACTGTTGCCTCTTAAGGTAGGAATCGGTATTACAAGAAAATACGTTGCGGGTGATCAGGGTCTGTATTTTCCTTAACTCCGATCATGTGACGATCAGAGCAACTGCCCAAGCTGCAACCCCGACACAAGAGTGTAGCTAAACAAAAAAACACAAGATGTTTCCCCTCTTTGTTGCAAACAGAAATCGATCCCCCGTCTCCAGCTGCTCAGTCTGGTGTTTGCTACAGACACCATCAGCCTGGACTCAATCAACGTCATGGTCGGGAATGTGTTATTTGTTGTTTGAAGCGAAAGAGTGCCTAATGCGCCGATCTAAGACGCGAGGGTAACGCGGAATATATTTCCGTTTGGACGTGCGACAGTTGGGTTAAAGGTTGTTGCGTGACAGAACCGAGGAGCTAACGGCGATCATGCTACAGAATTAACGGGATGTAAACAGCATGTAAGCTGATTACCAGTCACACTCCCGGCAACCCTGTCAGGCGACAAGGACAGACTTAGGAGGAAAGACGAAAGTGCTTCAAATTGAACTTCAAAGTTGACCTCTGTGGGGTCGGACCTGGAGGGGGTTCGGATTACTGATGAATGCAAAACTTTTTATAGAAATGCACGATAGAGTTGCTTCATTTGAGTTTGTACTTCAAATTTACTGGCAAACCAATCGGGAAATTAAACATGAGGCATCTGTCACCAGTATGAATATGATTTGGGAACCTTTCAGAATCTGACATGGATGTGAAATGCTGAAGTAGAGATGTAATTCAGACCCTCACAGCTAATATATCCAGATCTTTTTAAAACGTTTCTATAGAAGACATATTCTGGGTTTTCTGGACCAAAGACAAAATGTTTGTGGCTTCTTGACCAAACTGTTTATTCAGGTGTTTTTTTCTGTACTTTCAGAAAAAGAACATCAGTGTTTTGCTGAGTCTCGGCGTGCTGGCGTCCTGGGGAGCGATTCTGCTGTCGGCTCGCCTCTACTGGATGGGTAACAAGCCTCCCAACTTCTCCAACTCTGACAACCCTGCGGCTGACTCGCCACATTTTCTCACCCGAGCGCTAACATTCCTCCACCTGCCGGCTGCCAACGCCTGGCTCCTGCTCTGCCCCGACAAGCTCAGTTTCGATTGGTCCATGGACGCTGTTCCCCTGGTGAAGTCCTTGGCCGACTGGAGGAACCTTCACACCGCGGCCTTTTACGGTGGATTTATCCTCCTGGCTCTGTTTGGCTTTCAAGGCCCCGCCTCCAAAGCCAAGGAGACCAACGGGAAAGCCCCGGTCACTAATGTGAAATCAATCGCTAATGGGAATGGTTACCATGCCCATGACACAAACCATAACGTCTACCAGGGGCCTGCAAAGACCGTCCTTAATGGATCAGCTGGACCTCACGACTGCCCTCCGAGCTCGTCCCTGCCTCCCACAGAAAACCTGGTACTGTTTTCCTTGGGCATCCTATCGCTGCCTTTCCTCCCAGCATGCAACCTGTTCTTCTACGTAGGGTTCGTCATCGCAGAGCGGGTGCTCTACATTCCCAGTATCGGCTTCTGCCTGCTGGTTGCTGCTGGTGCGAGGAGCTTGTACGTGAGACTGAGGACGAGAGGTTGCAAGGCCCTGCTGTTGTGTCTGTGTGTGGGGTTGGTGCTGATGAACGGACTAAGAACTATACAAAGAAACAGGGACTGGAGCAACGAGGAGAACCTCTACAAGTCTGGGATCAGTGTGAACCCTGCTAAAGGTAAGAAACATCATTATAAAACCTTTAAAGACACACTGGTTATGTTGGATAGACCAACTTTGTTGACTGACTCATGTCTCCCGTAGCCTGGGGCAACCTGGGGAACGTACTGAAGAGCCAGGGCAAGATGGCGGAGGCGGAGGAGGCGTACAGGAACGCTCTTCACTACCGAGGGAACATGGCTGACATGCTGTACAACCTGTGAGTGTTAAAGATGCCCCCCCCACCCTCCCCTCCCCTCCGTTTCCACCGTCGTGACGCGAACGACTTTTGATTCCTGCCATCCATCACATGAAATCGCGGCGGCAGGACCACGAGGGGAGGATGAGAGGAAGAGCGAGGGCAGAGAGACAGGCAGTGAGTGACAGGCAGGGAAGGTTTTTTTGAAACCGAAAATAGCTGCGCGAGGAAAGAAACAAGTGAGACACGGGGTGAGGTGTGATGTGTGGCGAAGAGAAAATAGCTTTGTGTGTCCCTGGTGGCTCTTTGTACCTTCTGCTACTGATTCCATTAGTGGTGGTTTGCAGGGCCGGTGGGGGAACTCAAAGCCACTTCCAATCCTTCCTCGCGGTGTCAACGGGGGCCAACACATCATCGCAGGGCCCCGTGTCTCTCCGTCTCATGCTGACACCGTTCTTTCTCCCCCCCTCTTTCCTCAGTTCCCTCTCGAGTTACAGGTGTCAGGAAGCTGGCAGAGAAACACAGAGCGACAGGAGAGGGGGGGGGGGGGGGGGGGGGGGGGGGGTGGTTTTTTTTTTTTT
>CAAKHC010011891.1:0-12086 GCA_901007825.1 Macroramphosus scolopax
GTGTCAATTCATTATTTCTGACCGAATCAAGGAGTAAATGCATTTTAACACTGAGTACTTAAAGGACCATATTATGAAGAAACCCCTCCTGCTCTGATTTGGGGTGTTATCTTGTGTCTCTGCTGCCTCCACACATACAAACTTTAAACAAACTATCCATGTAATGTTGAGTGAGATCTGGTTCCTGAATGTATCCTGCCTTCAGTCTCCTGGTCAGCTGTTCAACATCAGCAGGGTTCAGTGACGCGTTGGGCCCAAACATTTACATATTCCCACCCTCCATCAGAGACAGTGACCATGTCTCCACCCACCAGGTGCAGCAGTCACTTCTCCAATATCCTCCATTGTCTTATCGGTTCAGAAGCCCCTGTTAGGAGTCACCATGTGGAAGCTATGGAAAGTGTTCTGTTGTTGGCTGGAACAATGAGCACAAATCACTCCATCTGGTCCCGGCAGCAGAGGACAGAAGAGCAGCAGGGCTGGAATTCATGTTTGAAGACAACGTCCCTGCTGAAGTTAGCAACAAACTGTTGGTGTGTGCTAACCACTTCAAGACGGACTGTTTCTCCAACCGCTAGCTTGTAGTTAGTTTGCAGTCAGCGTGCTTTCTCCTGCAGTCATTGACCAGCTACGGGAACTTTCTAAAGTAATGCATTTGTAAAAGGTTAGCGAGCTGCTAGCACCACGTAGATTTAGGTAGTGCTGCACCACACCACAGGTTACAGCTGCTAGCTCCTAGAATCCAAACAGTGTAATACGGTTCTGATCTTGCCAATTGTTTACCAGCTAATCCAGGTCCAACGGAGATGTTGTGTTTTATTTTGTAATTCCAAGAACTACCAAAGCAGTGTTTTGCCAAACTAACTAAGTATCAGTGTTTTGCCACATAGTACAAGCTAACGCTAACCGCTAGCACTAGCTTCTAGCAATCGGCATGGGCTCCACATACAAACCTGGTACCCAGTCGTTCCAGCAGTACACATCCCCCGGATGTGCAGTACTGCTTGGGGGGGGGATGTGCAGTACTACTTGGTGGGGGATGTGTACTGCTGGACCACGTTTGGAAATGCTGTCTAAACTGGAATATAGCGTCGTTGGCGTTGTCCAGGGCAAAACGAGTGTATGTTTGAGACTAGAGCAGCACTCTCCCGTTACCATGGTAATAGTTAATGAGTGGGCGTTGACAAATGAGCAGCAGCTCATGAATATGTAATGAGCAGCAGAAACAGCACTCTGACAGGGACACAGACAGACGGTAGTAGAAGTAGACAAGAATCTTTTCCAAAAAGCTATTTGGAGCAAACAACTTCAGAAACATGTTTCCTGGAACTCATAGACCCATTTTAACTTGTTGAAGAAGAGTCATAATATGGACCCTTTAACCCGAATCTTGTTGAGGGATCAAATAACATCTCAGTCAATGTATGAAATATAAAGTAAATTAACCTCTTCAATACTATTTCAACGGTGGGAGGTCAGTTAATAGTGAAGGAAACTCTTTGGTGTGACATCACTAGTCTGGCTTTGGTAAAGAAAGTACATGGACAAACTATTGGAGACCGTTACCTTGGCTGGTGTGGCTCCACTGAGTCCTGAGGAAGACATTTTGCCAATGAGGTTCTTGAAGATCTCCAGCCGCCTTTCTGCTCGCTCCTCCAGGATCTCTCGCTCTCTCACCAGTCGGTCACTAAGTCAAACATTTTCATCATTATCTGAACCAACAAACTCACACTCAAGAAACGTGTCATCTGAATTTAAAGGTCATTAAATACAGCATCCAAGAGCACCAACACATATTGAGATAACTCCGGCACAGACCTACAGGAGGAAGATTCCATGTTATGAGTCATGTGGATGAAGAGAGATGAGATTATTCCCAAACCAAGGACGGCTTAGGAATAATCTCCTGAAGTGGATGTATGAAAGAACAAAATGTCTCACTTAAAGTCTTTCTGCATGTCGGAGAAGAGCTCGGAGAACTCTCTGCTGGTTTCCTCTCTGACTCGCACCTCCATCAGCATGCCCTCTGCTCGCTCCCGCTTCAACTCCAACTGCAGCTGATTCAACAGAGCCACCTGCCGCTACCGAGTCGAACGTAAGAGAAATAAAAGAGGTCAGAGGTCAAAGTAGGAAAGAGCCTCCTCCGTCCAAACGTTTATTTTCCCTGATGGATCCTCACACACTCCAAACACATTTAAATCCCCTGATGAAAACTTGTTAAAAACCCTTAAAGAACCAACCTGGTGCTTTTTTTTACAGATGACAATCGTATCATTGTTTTCACTGATGTCCTCTTCATCCTTGTTCATGGTGTCCTCCATCAAGCTCTTATCATCATCATCATCCTCATCTTCCTGGATACAAAGTTTTTCAGAAGAAATTACTGGTTACCTATCAGGTAGTAATTGAGCCAATTAAACCCCCTGATCTGGGGGCAGTCTGGTGTGTGTTCGGGAAACATCAGGTCTTGGTTGTCATGGTTACACGGAGAACCAAAAAACTACAATGAGTTAGACACCTCTGCTCTACACCTAACCATAATGCCTTAACCGCTCTGCCTTAACCGCTCTACACCCTCCATACATCTGTACACCCTCCATACACCCTCCCTACAACATCTGTACAGCCTCCATCCTCCCTCCCACATCTGTACCCCCTCCATCCTCCCTCCCTACCTACCACATCTGTACCCCCTCCCTACAGCTGTAAACATCTGTACAGCCTCCATCCTCCCTACAGCTGTAAACATCTGTACACCCTCCATCCTCCCTCCCTACAGCTGTAAACATCTGTACAGCCTCCATCCTCCCTACAGCTGTAAACATCTGTACACCCTCCATCCTCCCTCCCTACAGCTGTAAACATCTGTACACCCTCCATCCTCCCTCCCTCCCACATCTGTACATCCCATTGATAACTTCTCTTGCCTTCTGGCTACTGGTTCTGATTATATCCTGGTACCTGGTTCTGATCCGATCGTAGATCCTGGTTCTGATCCGATTCAGAATCCTTGCCCAACCTTTCCACAACCTCCCTGCACCACCTCCACCCTCCCTCCCTTAAACCTTTCTATCCCACTACACCCTCCCTCCATATAGTCTTAGTAAACCTCTACCCTTCCCAAACCTTCCCACATCCATGAGTTGTACATCGTTTGCATCTGGAGTTCCCCAGCTGCTATTCAGAACTTTGACTTTGATACCCAGAAACCTGTTGTTTCGTCTTTACACCTCTCAGTGTGTAATTGATCTCAACTAAAACTTGTGGAGTGACCCCGCCTCCTCCTCACCTGCACATCCTCAAGGCTACTCTCCCAGCCAATCAGGGAGCTTCTCCTGCTGCCTGGAAGACTCTTCCTCTCAGCATTGTTGATGAAGGAAGAATCACTGCCAGACCTCTGGGGCATGATGGGAAGTGGCCTGGTGTACAAAACCACAACCTGGACACGGACCAGAGAAAGGAAGTAAAACCTCCAATAATAAAACCTTAATATTGCTGTTTTCTTACCTGTTTTTTTTATTTGCACCATGTTGTGTGATGTGGCGCTGTAGTTGCTCAAATTATATACATGGATGATTATCTGTATAATATCTTTGTGTACCAGTGTGCAGAAGGAATAAAAACCCAGAGGCAACATCACCTTCTGTGCCACAGCAGAGAACTTGAGAACGTTGAGAGTCTCGTCGTACGTGGAGGCACACTGGTTGATGTTGACGATCATACAGGCTTTTCCTCGACCACAGAAAAAGCTCTGCAGGTAGTGGGTCAGCTTGCTCTCCCTGAAGGGAACATGCTGAAGCAGTCTGCGGGAGGAATTTATGCACACCATTAACATATTACAATATTATCATCCCATTGGAGACGTGTCGTCTCCATATGTGCCAGATTTCAGCTCATGTTTTGGCCCCACTGACTCCTGAGAACCATATCTGGCTCTTTGTCTTCACTCGGTGAAAAGTGGGTATATTACAGTTCTTTGTGACAGCAAATGCCTGTAGATGCTGCGGAGTGAACAAACTATAGAGACAACTCATGCTGAGCCCTCAGAAGGCTACAAGACACTGTAAAGTTACCAGGTGTTTTATGTGAGACCCTTTTCTTGATCAATCGATGGATTTTGAAGATAAGTTCTGCTCTCACTTAGACTGCTGATTGTATCGGAGTGCGTTGATGCATTTCCCCAGAATCAGCAGAGACGTGTTGATGTTTCCAGCTTCTTTCAGACGTTCTCCTTTATTCTGAGTCTTGGCACATCGCTCCGATCCGGCCAGGTCACACAGACACAGCCTGGAGACAAACAGGATGAAGACTCGTCTGTTCTACACTTGTTCAGCACCGTTGTAATGTCTCATGTTGCAAACACAACCAGGTAAACTCAAGTTGCACCTACTCGCTGACTGCATGGACTCGAGGAGTCTCTGTATCTTCAATCTTCAAGATGCGGATGGAGAAAATGCTGTGACTGTCAGAAGAAAGTGGAGCATAATGTTTCAGTATCTTCTGTTGCCTCGAAGTTTCTCTCTGACTGATCATTTTAAATGTCAATTTAATTGGAAGTTTACTAAACAAATATTTGATAGAAAAGTGGACCATTGCTATTAAGCTGCAGTTTGAACAGAATTCCAGCTGTCAGTCTCACCTCCTGCTGGAAAGCTGGTTGAGCCTGGTGGAGGAGAAGCTCTGGTTCTTCTTGCCCAGCTTCATCACCTTGTAAGCTTCTTCAGCGCTGTTCACCTGAACCCAGCGCAGGTCTGCACACAAACAGGTTGTTCTAGTCAGATCAACAGGACGCCAGAAAATTTCTCTCTCATTTCTTACAATGCCACACAAAAGCAAGGGCAGAATCACAGAAGAGGTTCTGACGATAAGTTCGCCCCACCCCCCAAACCAGTCAAACCTTTGACGAAGGCGTTGCCCTTAATGTCCTGTGACAGGCGCAGAGTGGTCCTCCTCAAGGCGCCACCGGGCACCACCTCCAGGAGGTCGTGAATGTTCTCGTTGTAGATTTCACAGAAGGAGACCCAAACTGAGAATCTGATGTTTGTTTCCAGCTGCAGGCTGATCTTGTCCTCTGCTGCATCAGTCCCCCCGAACATTGAAGGGCCTGTGACAACAGTTCTACATTATCCCCCAGAAGCAAAACATGGCAGAAGATGCAGGAACAGCAGAACATTGCTTTCACACGGGATTAGAATTAGATAATTGGCCAATTGGCCTGAAAGAAGAATATGAAGTAGAAAGAAAGGCCAACGGTCTTTTCAAACAGGACGTAGAATGTTATCAATGAACAGGTGATTTATGTTTCAGACTCTCAGCTGCAGTCAAAAAACATAGAAAATAAAACAATGACTACAGAACCAATAAAAGACATGTTGTTACCTTCAAGGAGCGACTTTGTCGAGTTCAATAGGCTGGCATTGCTCTATGAAGCACAGAGCAAAGAAGGGAACATTGAAATGAATCAATTATATTCTATAAATGCTGAGGCTGCTGCTCGTCTCTCTGGGTCTGACCACAGGGACTGAGGTGTCACTCGTACAGCTGCTGTATCATCCCACATCAGTTATAGTAAAAGGACAAGCAGGTCATTTTAAGCCATTTAAGGCATCTGCACATTTATGTTGGCATAGATGGTATGAACCTGTTTGCTAGGAAAGCACACAGAACCTCTTAACTCAAAGAATCCTTGAGGGACCTACACCGCAGGAGACACAGTAAAGGCACCGCGGCTGGACTGACACTGCAGCTCTGTGGTCTTTCTAAATATCCTACAACATTGACATGTATTAAAGAGGCGTGTCCAGTTGTGTTACAGGTCTGCTGGGCTCCACTTCCACGCTGGCTCGGGCAGACACGTTACCTCTTTCGGTTGTCTGAGGAGGTTTCTCTTGAACGCAGCCTCCTCAGCCTGCTGCACCCTGCTGAGTGTTGTGAACTCGCAGCAGCGTCGAGGTTTGATGTTCATCCCAGTGGAAACCTGTTCATCAATACTGCTGAAGATCAGTTCCAAAGACCTGGGCAGGATGCCAGCGTTAGCATCTGGACCTGGAAGGAGGAGAGTGGACGGGATCATTTCAAGTGACCTAACTTCTATTGTCATCACATTCTTAGACAGAAATAAGACATTCGGGGTACAAGAGGTTTTTAAGAGTCTAATTCAAACTCTTTCAGTGTTTATAAACCAAAAAAAAATCCAGACTTCACGTCTTTGACATCACGTCTAAGCTGTTACTACGAATGCAGTTGGGAAAAGTAAACTCTTGATCATTATTACTTATGTGGTGTTCATTCAGATCTCCAGAGTACAAACAGCTCTCTGATGTGGCAATATTGACTTGTGTCAATCATTGCAAACAGGCAGAGATGTGACACCACTGCATCCCTGCAGCATGCAGATGTGTAAACAGTCCTTCTGCCACCAGGGGAGGAGACGCCGTTGCTGCATTTTGCTGTGACAATATTTACTGCATTTGGACCATCGTACTTCCTCCCACGAGAATCTAAGCAATCACTTTGATTTCCATTTTCAGAGGAACAGTGCAGACCCATCTAAATGTAGACGAAGGTGTATAGACCTAAGAATGTGAAGGTCTTTCCAGCATTGGTGACTCCATAAGTGAAAACCAGAGAGTTTCTCCCTTCGAGAACATCTTTCACCAAACCCCTGACTGTGCCATCAAACAGATCTCTCTGCAGCGTGTCCGGACCGTACACCTGATGAAAAAAACAATCAGTTTTAATTTAATACGACAACAACAGGACATCTTTATCAACCCTGCTTCTTTTGGGCCAAAAATTCCACATATTATCACAAACACCAAATACAACATCGGACTGGTTTGTTTTGCTATCGGTTTCCAAATTCAGGTACTGGACCAGATGGGAACTGGAGTAGTTGATCAGTGCTTCTCTAATAATTGTTCAATTTGAAGCAGCTGCTGAGTCATATGTGACACCATGTGGTAAAATTTGTGATGCCGGTCCGGTCTGGTGTTTGGGCTAATATACAACTGGGAATAGACATGAGTCCTGAAATTTTTTTTAATTGAATTGTCGAAAGTGAAATCAGATTGTGAACTTGGAGAATTGTGGCACCGCTAGAAATGACAAAATACAATCTAACCAAATGTAATATTTAAAATCTATCAGTGGCCAGTGTGGATTTCCTATTTGCCAGTAAACACCCACCTGGGAGAACTGGAAGCGCTGTCCCGTCTGGGGAAGTGATTTGTCAGCACTGAGCCTGGCTGTGAGGGACGAGCTGGGGGGCTTTAGCAGAACTGTGTCAGGAGTCTCGATGGTAACAGAGTCCTGATCAAAACAAAAAAAGAGGGACACGGATCAGATTTTGCCGGCATTTCGTGATTGGGCTGCTCCAACGAATAATGCCCTGTGAATGTTTAATTTGGCCCTGTGAATGTTTAACTTGAAAGCACACTTGCAGTCTCGAGCCCTGCCGTGAATCTCTCTATTAGGCAATGAATGCAGCATCCTGCAACATTATTTATAATTATAGTTGCCACAGAGTTTTTTTTTTTTATTTTTTTTACATGCACACACATACACAGTTCATACCCTGTGTGGAGAATGAAACAAGGATCAGACAATATTCTCTGTCCTCGCCTGGCAACAGACGGGACATATATTGATTGGAGGGACTGTTTGTTTGTGCCAACAACCTTCGTAGCAGTTGGCGCCAGAGGTGCAAGCTTAGATTTTAAGTGTACAGAGAGTGAATCGCCGTGCTGATGTTCCATACCCGACTACGCTGTGTGTGTGTTAACATAGTAAACATCTGTTTTCACCTGTGACTCGCCGCTTTCAGCCTCAGCAGGGGTGAAGGGTCGGATGCGGAGGTAAACCTGCAGGTGCTTTCTCTCGTCGATGCTCAGCTGCTGCGAAACACATCAGGGTTTAACAAAAAAAGCAGCCAGACCACGTAAGTAGTGATCTTCACATGCAGCATGTGAATAAGCTCCTCCTCTTGTACTGTTCAGGCTTTAAGATGATGATCTCTCTAAACTGAATGGGGATTCAACAGGGAAGGTTAACTTAATTTTCTGTCACTTCTAATGCGACAAGCCATGACTGTAACTGATCCAAGAGATGGACCAACTTTCCTTGTGTGACACCAAGTGCATGCTGGGAGTTTAAGCATACTTTTGCCAAAACTGTGGTATGTTGTTATTTCGGTAACACCTTAGATCAATAAGAAACTAAACAAGGTGCTTCAAATGTGGTACCTTAGGTTGTGTTAAATATATTTGGAGAAGGACAACATGCTTAATGTTCAGCAGGAATGACATGGTGAGTTTTAACCCTTTAATAAAACACAATGGGTGAGCCTTAAAACAACAGGAACATACATGGGTGTTATTGATGTCTGTTTATTTCATACGCTCCCTCAATTTGTAAAAAAACAAGTAAAAAGCATGGTGAAGCATTGAAGTTACTTAGTCCTCTTTTAATTTGGAGATCCAATACTTCCTGTGACTTTTACTTTGACAACATTTCTAGTAGTTTTCATTAACATTAATTGAAGAGGAGACTTTACTGAGGAAAAACGAATAACCGAAACATTGTGTTGGAACGAAATAACAACTACTCACTAAAGAATCATGTTTGCATTATAAGTAAACAAATGAAATACAAATAACCCTAACCTCAGAAATACTGTTGTACCACAGGGATTCTTGTGTGAAAGGGAAGCAAACTGGATTAACCCACCAAACGTATAAGCTGTTCTTATTGTTAAAAAGATAAATGTATCTAACATTGCCAATTTTCCAAAGACCACCCTCTGAACCTGTCAGGCAGGTAAACTTGAAGGAGTTCAAAAGTTTGCAGAAGGTCATGATTCAGTCTCTTTCATCCTTGTATTAACACATCTGAACTCTGGTTGATGTCAGATTCCTCACAGTACAGATTTTTTTGCTTAAATTGAGCAAAGTGTAAACCTTTGCTTTAGTGTGTAAACCTTTGCTTTAGTATGTACAGTTTACTTGGTATGTTTGGGCTTCCCGGGGATTAGTTTGATCCTGTCAGTACCTGTAGGTCTGGAGTGGTGGTGAAAAGAGAGTTTAACTCATTGTTCTCGACGTGTCCTCGTCTCTCAGCCTTGATCAGTGACGATTCCATCATCCTGCAGACGGTAAACACCAGCAGAGGAGAAAAGCTTCAGAATGACTGGAGGTCCTAAACAAATTGTATTGGATTGTATTTGCCTTACATTTAAGACACGGGTCAAAACCGACCCGTTAATATAAGAGATGGTAACAGAAAGCTAACACAGGAGGAAGGTTAAAAGAGCAATTCAGGCACACTTACTATAGCGTTAATGTTTTGTTGAGGTTTAGCTTTCTTTTTTCAGCAGCTTGTTTTCCTGAACAAAGCTATATAAATCACAACGGGTGTCGATGCACTCGAACAGGTCGCACAGGATCATCAAGAGTGTCCCGTGAATACGTTAAAACAAGTTATACACCAAACAGCTTTACGGTTCATTGTAATTCAACGAAGTTTACTTTAACAAGTTATGTAAGGTAGTTTGAAAATGATTGAGCTCAAAACAAATGCTCATTTTGTGACAGCCATCTGCTTTCACAACTACTTTTTTTTACACTGGTTGACAGTCTTTGAAGAAGCTATGTTCACCTCACCGAAACTGAACGTTTTTTTTAACTAACTAGCTAGCCATGGCAAGCTAACTAGCTAGCCTAGCTGGAAACTGACTAGCAACTAACGTTACACCTGTCAACGAACGACTGTCCCGTAGTTTAACAAATGTCCGTTTACTTTACCCAAAATGAGTCAACAGCACTGCATTGGAGACACTTCTCAACAAATAACTACTAACCTGTTGGTTGTATGTGGGACATTAGGTCCTAAAAAAGAAAATAATACTTTGTTTGCGATCTTCCGTTTGAACAAGTCAGCGGCACTGCGAGTTTGAAACGAACCAATCGGAATCAAGAAGCAAGCGCGCATGCGTCATTGTTGTGCTACATTCACGTATTCCATTTTGGTCGGAAATTTCTTCTTGAAGTGTGATGACACTGATGTGTTTGATGCAAGTGAATTACTTTTTCGTGTATTATTCTGTCAATCGATTTTGTGGATAGTATCACCCCCGTCGAGGTAATAAACGAGCTGAGCCGGCACTAATAAAGACACAGGGACCAAACATCTTTAGCAGCTTAAAATTTCTTACCGCAAAATCATATCACGGTTCATTGAGGAGTTGCCGGTGCTCCCATGACAGCCACATACCGAGAATAAAAAAACACCATCCCTCCGATATCCTGCATTTTCCTGTGTATGTCACAGTGTAGACAACTTCACACAGTCACTATGATGGCCAACAACAATGAGGGGATACTAGTTTAACTGGAAAATTCAATCTTCCTGCCGATAGCGATTATAGCAGAGTAGAGTCAAGTTGACCAGGTACCATGTTGGTTGTAAGCACATATTTAGACAGCGTGAGATAATAATTGTCCAAACTTCAGTTTTAACAGTTATGTATATATATATTAACTAGGGCTGGTGTAGCAGAGTATTAATGTTCCACCTGTAACAGTTGGTGACGCCCCCTGCGCCCCTTCATATCGGGAGGGGGAACCCGCTGTTGGGTTGGGGATAACGTGACAAGAGTTTGGTGAATAATTGGCTGCTGCCGCACCAAGATCCCGGTGGTCAAGAGTGATTCTTACCACCACAGATACAACGCAGACTGCGAAAGTACACCCGCTACAACTGGTGCCGTGACCCGGATTTGCCGCTCCAACGCTGATCTGTCAAATAAAGTTATAGCCTAGTCACACTGCGGTGCCCTCTCTGTATCAGCCACAAGAGGGGGGCAGAGGCCTACTTTTGCTTTTATTTTCATGACAGTGTGAAATTTGGTTATGATGCTGGTGCCTATATATGGTATGAATATATAATAGCAGCGATTATATTATTATCGTTTCACATAGTAGCATTTCATTTCTGACTGTATTATTGGAAGTATTGAACATGGATTTATTTGACACTACTGTTGGTTTTGGTAGAGGTCAGGGCTTATCCTCAGTATCAGTATCATCAATGTCAGTGGGCAGGGGGTTGCATATGTGTCCAGTCACGTCCACACCTGTGTCCATGGCCACACTGGAGGAGGTGGAGAGGTTGGACATCCCCACTGTGGGTAGTTATATCAATCCAGTAGCTGAGAAAGTTTCACTAGCACCAGAGAAAAGTGAGGTTTTTGATAACATTAAGTGACAGACATGGCCCAGCAGATTGGTTAGTCTATAGGAGAAGCCATTGTTTCACGTATGGAGTCACCTGTGGGTGCTAATGTGAATAGGAATGCAACAGATGGTGTGGGTGTGGACATGTCTAACATTCATTTAATGCTAAAGTTGACATGAGGGAACCAGTTTACTTTAGGGGATACGGGTCAGATAAATGCACAGTTAGTGAGTGGGAGAAAATCATGGGTGTGTACATGCGTAAAAGAGGCTTCAATCTCTCTCCCGTCCTATAGGCGCCGCTCGAGTGGTCGCCTTTTACAGTAGCTCCCGCTCACCGCTGAGCTTTTCTTATTTATATCTATTTAAACTTACTTTTGTCAGTTTACTTTTTTTCTTGTTAACTTGTTTAAGTAACGTACGCCTAAACATGGATACTTTTCTGTTTGCTTTGGCATTTTTAATCCTGTTTTTGCTGTCGGACGTGTCCGGCGATCCCGTGTGTAGCCGTGCGGGCATTGTTTACACTAGGGATCAGTTGTTAGCTCTCCGTAACACGTCGATGCTAACGGACGAAAGACCCGATGTCCCCCGCGAACTGAGGAAAAGGAGATGGGGACGTCGTGCCGGTGCTGAGGTGCGGGCTAAGAGGAGACGCTTCCGATGGACCTTCCGTCCATCATCATGGGCAATGTGAGATCTCTCTCCAATAAGATGGACGAGCTAGCCACGCTAACCAGGCATCAGAGGGACTATCGCCAGAGTAGCATCATGCTATTCACGGAGACATGGCTAACGGAGCTAACACCGGACACCAACGCTGCACTGGATGGATTTAACCTGCTCCGGGCGGAT
>CAAKHC010011899.1:4269-17003 GCA_901007825.1 Macroramphosus scolopax
TGACCTTTCTGTCATTAAATGATCAGTCTTCCTTCAGTGAAGCAAATATGTTTTAGTATATTAAACATAATTTTGGAGGGTTTTACCTTTCATATGAGCCATTTCTAAAACCAATGGATTAATTAAAAGTCAGGTTATAAGCTGTAGTTTGTACAAAATGGATAAGTGACAAGGCTTTTGTCAGGGACTGTATATAGTTTATAGCAGTTTATATATATATATAGTTTATAGCACAGTTCTGTGTATCATGATTACTGAACTTTGTCTTTAAGGCCCGACGAACATTTCTACCAGTACCATGGTAAGGTGATGCTGCGTCGCCATGGTAACATCACTGGACCTGTGCCAGGAACAGCAGCGAAGGCATTTGCTGCAGGAATAAAACCAACATTTCTACAGTTTATGAAATACCTGCTGGATCCACAGACTGAGAGGGGAACTGCTTTCGATGAACACTGGCTGCAGGTCTGTCCAACACAGCACGCTAACACTACATTTAAAATGTCTACTTCATTTATATGTTATTGAATGTCATGCCTCACCCCACCACAGCTGTTTTTAAACGTTTTTCTCTCTCTAAACCTGCCCACATTTTTTCTGACAGTCCAGAGGATTAAACCTTTGACCTTCTGGTACCAAGCCCGCTTCTCTCACCTTTAGGCCACAGCTGTTCCCCTATTGTTATAATGTGTACGCTGTTGCTTTTGACTCCACTTTGGCTGTTAATGTACAAGAAATAAATGTTCCATTTTGTTCTGATAAAGGAAAATAGATGTTTTCTTATAATTAACATCATTTTGTGGAGTGAGTGTTGAGTGTCATCTGCATAACGGTAGACTTAGATGCTGTTATTCCTGAGACGTTTGAATAAATATAAACTAATGAGCAACAAATGAGGTAAGAAGACACAGGTGAGAGAACAGAAGGGCAGCAGGGAGCTGATTGGCTGAGCAGACAAGGTGAACAAGGCAGGACTGACAGCAGATGGGACACAGGTTAAAGCAATAAAGGGAGTAAAACAAGGGACAAGGATAACACTTTTCAAACTAGAACAGGATATAAGGAGTCTGAAAACAAAAATAAATTAAGTTCATTGTAAAAACTTTAATGCCTTCACAATGCTCCAAGTGAGAGATGAGGATACCTTCGTCTACTGTGTAGACTGTAGCTGGGGGATCTGCGAGTATAGCAATGGCGGTATCCCCTGAGTCAGTGGCTAATAAAGGATCCATTAGAGCACCATGTGCAGATAGAGTGAAGTCTAAAACTGTGTAGGAAATTCAAGTCAGTCGGTTTATGCCAAGGAAGTCAATGCAGCCAAAGCAACACAGCCCAGAAGTAGGTGTGTGACCTGTTTTTTGTCCATTAAATATGCAACCAATGCAACAAATAAACATATGCAGTTTTCAAACCTCGTCTTTTGTGTCTCAGGTTTACCGCTTGTGCCATCCATGTCAGATTAAGTATGACTTCATTGGGAAGTTAGAAACCTTGGACACAGACGCTGAGAAACTGCTGAAGTTTCTGGAAGTGGATCATCTGTTCCGCTTCCCTCCTGGGTATAAAAAACAGACTACGGAGGGCTGGGAAAAGGACTGGTATGGAAAGATTCCCATGGCAATGAGGAGACAACTCTACAAGCTCTATGAAGCAGACTTCAAGCTGTTTGGCTATCCCAGACCGGACAGTTTGCTTGACGAGTAGACCAAACTGAACCAAAGGCTTGGACACTGCATGCTGTGTGCAGAGCCCACAGTTCCACATCCTGCACACAGCCACCAAGCCTTTTGAAGACCAGTCTATGATGCAGTTGCTTTCACTTTGTGCATGCTTCAATTGAGATGGGTGCTTGCCAATATAATTTTACTTTCTTTATCTTTGTCTCAGTTTGCCACCCTTTTTTTTATTTCTAAAAGGAAAACAACTAACAAACTGCTATATTACAGTCCGTTACACCTGGTGGTATTTTGATAAACATTTACAGTCATCCTCACCCAGCAGTGGCAGGCAAAATGGGATGCTACATGAGCCACATTGCATTATGTAGCAGTACAAAAGCTCGTCATCAAAGGTGAATGTTTGACTGGTAAATAGGGAGTTTCACCACCTGGCTCAAGTTCCTTCTTAGAGTAGAGGTGGACTCCCCAACTTTCTATGTACAGATGCCCTATATTAAAACAACAATTGTATTTCGCATAGATTTTGAACTTTGAACAATTTGTGTATTTCCATCTTACACTTAATTCTCCACCACATTCTGGTTTAAACTGTAGGCTTACCTAGCTGTATATTTTGCTCCACCTTTTATTTTGACTGTGGTTATTTAGATTTTGCAGGAAAAAACAGTGTACAATGTCAGCGAATAGTGAAAGTAGTTTACAACAGTTTGGGCTTGTGACCCCTCTGTATGGGGTTTATCAAGGGGCCCTGTTATGTCTGTGATTTTAATGAATATATTTAAAAATAATAATAACCTGTCCTCTGACTTGAAAACAAAGAACTAAACTACCTACAAATAAACAAAACACCATCACATTTATCTGCTTAATAATAAGTTCTCTTTTTATACTTTTTCTGATATAACTTGTATTTTAAATTGCCTGGGTGCTAGAATGTTGTATTCATTCAGGTTCTTTAATAAATGATTTTAATATTGATTTCTTTAATCAGAGCTTCAAATTTGGGCTGAAGTACGGTATGAATCAATGTGGGCAACTAAATATGTGTATGTGTTCGTGTGTCCGGGTCGCTGTGGGGCACAGGGGGGGGCGGGGTGCACATAATGACGCTCTCCACCACTTTCCACTGTACAAAGAGACGCTCTCGTTGCGTTCTCAACTGTCTTGCTGTCCGTTTCCACGTGTTCCAGTTGTTTCCACGACTCCTCCCCTTATGTCCATCGTCCGTTCCCTTATTGGAGGAGCCTCCTGCCACTCAATATGGAGATTCCGCCCATGACGTCACGGGTTCGCCCCAACACGGAAACATGAAACAGTGACAAGAACGGCTGCACTGTTGTTGCTATGGATTTAAAGCGATAGCACTAGCTTAAACTTCCCCGTGTTTGTTAACTACTGGTCGGGCTTTCGTGATGTTAAACGGCCGGTGGGAACTTTCCGACGGATGGACACCAGCACTGGAAATGGAGAGAGAGCTCGACCTCTGTTGTTAGTTGAATAGCCTTCTGCCCTCCGTTTGTTCAGAGCCATGAAAGACGGTGTTTTGGGGGTCATGGGGGCTGTTGGTCGGCTGCTGCTGTCCCTTCTCCTGCTTTTCCGGGAAGACAAATTATTTCAGGTGAACTTGTTAAACCTTGTTGTTAATACAGTTTGTGTCGGGCTATTTCTGCGCAGCGGGGAGCGCAACTGGCGTCCCTCCGCGCCTCTGTGTCTATTTCAGGCTCCAGTAAAGTTGCCAGTAAAGTGTTTAGCTCGATCACTGGATAGTCCAAATCGCCTGAATGTAATACTGCCTGTGTTTGTGTGTGTGTGTGTTTGTGTGCATGACAGCAGTGTTTGCCATGTTGCTCTTGTATCACAGACTGCTATCCTGTGTGGCCGCCCATCAGTAAGTAAATATGGGAGCGGTGATCACACACAACCGCTCAGCAGGCTTAAGGAGGGCAGGATAAGGATATCCTGTTAAGTGAGGAACAACTATTTAATTATTACACCAGAAACAAACTGCATGGCTGGACTGTCAACCCCTACCTGCCAGACCGGACACACCCACTCACACAAACAGACATATAAACACACAAACACACGCACACACATGCTAGTCAAGATCTCCTGAAGTTTCTGAACTGTCTGTTAGGCCCTTACGTTTCTCCTCTTTCTGTTCATCTGGCTCCGCATCAGGTTGGAGGAGTCAACTCAGTCACTCTCCCAGAATCCCTCCTGTTCGTCTCGACACTGGACGGAAGTCTGCATGCTGTCTCCAAACAGACAGGAGACATCAAATGGACCTTAAGAGAAGGTTCATACATACAGACGCTGTTACGATTGGCTAATCTCATTTTCTGTTTGAAAGGTCTTTTTTCATATAATTCCTGTACTTTTTCTTTCAGACCCTATTATTCAAGTTCCGGTCTACCTCACAGAGTGAGAAATGCACACACACGCACACGCACAGCAGCTAACGAATGTATATACTTTGAGCTGCTCACGTGAAACCTTTCCTACCTGCTTCCTGCTTTAACCTCGGCCGATCGAGCTGCTTCTCTCAGTTAGCCAAGAAAAGGAACCCGGTAATTGCCACTTGTTGCTTCATTATTATTTTCTTTGCCTATATTTTTTAGGCCAGGTTTTCTCCCAGACCCCAACGATGGCAGCTTATACGTTCTTGGTGGAAAGTACAAGGAAGGCCTGATGGTGAGGGATGCGGAGATTGTTTGTGTATTAGTTTTGCATGTCTGTTTTCACTTTATGAACTCATCATTTTGATGAATCTGCAGAAGCTCCCTTTCACCATCCCAGAGCTGGTTCAGTCCGCTCCCTGCAGGAGCTCTGATGGTATCCTCTACACAGGTGAGGCTGGGACGCGTGCAGAGGCTGTCATCACCTGCCTAATCACTGTTTATGAAACCGATCACAGCTAAAGCACGTAAATACTTGACACGGCTAATTGCCATTGGTGATTTATTTTGTGTGTGTGTGTGTGTGACTTGTAGGGAAAAAGCAGGATGTGTGGTTCGTGGTGGATCCTGAGACTGGTGAGAAGCAAACCAGTTTAACCACCTCTGCCTCTGAATCCATCTGCCCCAACAGTCCCCTGCTCTACATAGGGCGCACAGGTATGTCGCACAAGGGCACAATTAGACGCACACACACACGGCTCACCTAAATTCCTGAACTGTGAATTTTCTTTTCCAGAATATGTGGTTACCATGTTCGATACCAAGACGCAGGAGCTGCGATGGAACGCTACGTACAATGACTACTCCGCTCCACCTTATGATGAGAAGCAGGACTACAGTACGTCTTTGACATGCCGACCAAACCCCTGCACATGCCTCAGTAACACACACTGACATACCGGGTTCATCAACCGAAGGAATGTTTTCACCAGCATGCAATATATTATTCAGTGGATTGTGCTAACTGGACGGAGGTCTGAGTGTTTTCCAGAATTACCAGATAAAATCCATCAGATCAAATACTAAAGTGGAATAAATGAGGCAGAACAATGTCACGTAAAGACTTGATCAGACTAACCAGTCCTACTTGTTTTCCCCTCCAGAGATGGCTCATCTTGTGTCAAGTGGTGATGGCCTTGTTGTTACAGTTGACAGAGAGTCAGGTAGGGTTGAGGTGTGTGGTTTTTAATATATGACATGTCCTTACTGTAACTTGCGTACGTGTGGGGGTTGTAATGTGTCTTTTATCCCTGTCATCCAATAAGAGCTGCATTCATGCCTTCCAGGTGACGTCCTATGGACTCAGAACTACGGCTCGCCCGTCGTGGGTGTCTATCTGTACTCTGGTGACTCGCTGAGACACGCCCCCCACCTGTCACTCGCCATGGAAACACTACGCTTCCTCACCTTCTCCTCTGCTAACGAGCAGACAGACAGTCACTCCACTCTGAAGTGGAGCTATCAGTTTGTGAAGGAGCAAGCCAGCGCACAAACGCAACTTGTGTAAGAGAATTTTCATGCACACACACACACACAGCAACACATTTAAGGAGAATTGCAATACACAGCCCTTCAGTAATACCAGAAAATGATGGAGTGACACATTCTCTGTTTCTTTCAGGCCGACTCTCTATGTGGGCAAGTTGGACTCCCAACTGTATGCCTCCACTTCTCTTGTTCACCACGGAGTCTCGTTAGTGGTGAGTTCAATCACAAATGTGGTTTGATAACACACTCTGTGCACGTCATGCATGTGTGGTGACGCCTCCTCCTGGTTTAACACAACAATCAAAGCAGCAGAACCTCAGACCAGCTGTAGATTGAATATCTGCTTTATGACGGGGTCACACTTCTTGTTTCAACGGCAGCCTCGGGGACTGACTCTGGCTCGGATTGAGGGTCCGGTGACGGCCGGAGTGACGGTCCGAGAGAGAGGGGAGTGTGAGATAACACCGTCCACTGATGTGCGCTATCCACCGGGGAGCACCAACAGCCAGAAGAACCACTGGCTGCTAATCGGTAAAAACTCACACACAGACCAAGCTAATGTTCCAATCTATCTATCAGTTATTGTCTCTGTTTTAGGGAGAATCTTATAACTTTCCCTCGAACCTAAAATAAAATTCCTGTGCTCCAGGTCATCACGAGCTCCCTCCGGTAGCCCACACCACCATGCTGAGGGATTTCCCAGTGAGCCTGCAGCGTTCTGGTGAGGCAGTCATCCCTCCTCGCCCATCTGCCTCCCCCGTCACCCCCGCCTCCTACTATGATCAGCGCTATGTGAGTCACAGCTCCGAACCTCTGTCACAGTGATATCAGAGAGGAGAGATTCTCAACATATTCCCATTGTTTCTTCTTCTATCATCCCCTATAATGTCCTTCAGTTCGAGGCAGTTGCTGGAAGCTACAGCCACAGTCCAGCTAACAGGGGAGGCGAGGATGGGAGGACCCTCGGACAGGCCCGGGGGCCGGCCACTTTGTTGCCTGTGTACATGACCCAGGACAGTCTGACGCTGGCTGTGCTGACCCTGCTGCTGGGAGGATGGCTGGCCTTCGCACTCACCTATCCTGTGGTGAGTTTGTATTTCTACGTGTGTGTGCTGCTGAGGTGCATTTGTGTTTGAGATGCAGGTTTTTCTCTCAACAATATGAACAAGCTGCAGGGGACTTTTAGGAAGAAAAAGAAAATCCTAAATAATGTTCGAGACAAATTTCGTCATTATTCTTGATTATAGGAGAGTTTACAAGGAGAGTTTTACAACTCTGTAGTCGTTCTCAGACTTTTAATTATTTTTAATTCTCATCCTTCAAACTTACTCAAGCACGATGTGTGTCTGTGTCTCCAGCGAGCCGCCCAGCAGCTGAAAGCTCAGCGGCAGCTAGAAGAGGCTTTTGAATCTCGTCTCCAGCTCATGCAGACCGGCACGCAGACAGTGACCCTCGCTTCCTCGGACACCGCCCTTTCTACTGACACCAACCTCTCGAGTGGCAAGTAACTGGAAGCAAACTCCACACGTACAGAGTTTATAAGGTCGTGAAAAACCTGGAGAAGTGTGAGAATGTCCCGGCCTCATTCCTTAACTGGAGGAAAGGAAGATGTTCTATGTAAAACCTGCAAGAGATAAATACAAACTGTATATCATCACCTTTCTGTGCAGACTCGCAGCCGGCACCTGCTGACGCCCCACCGGGTCCTCACATTTACAGCAGCAGCACCTCAGATGTGAATAAAAATGACACAACGGGACATCAACCCACAGCAGGTGACACGACAGACTCTGCTTGTGCTTGTAATTTCCCTCCGGCCCTCAGATGAGATTAATTTCTTTCTGTATTTCTGTTCCTCGATGCCTCTTTCAGAAGGAAACAGTGAGGAGGTGCACGTGGGTAAGATCTCCTTCACTCCATCTGAGGTCCTCGGACACGGAACAGCAGGAACCTTTGTCTTCAGGTATGTTGCATGTGTACATGCACTTGTGTTTCCCATGTGTCAACACTGTGCTGTTTCATCTTCCCCACTGAACTGAACCTAGTAAACCGTCTTCCCTTTTTTTCTGAATGAAGAGGAACCTTTGATGGACGTCACGTGGCCGTGAAGCGGATCCTTCCGGAGTGTTTTCAGGTTGCAGAGCGTGAAGTGCAGCTCCTCCGAGAGTCCGACACGCACCCCAATGTCATCAGATACTTCTGCACAGAGAGGGACCGCCTCTTCACATACATCGCCATCGAGTTGTGTGCTGCAACCCTGCAACAGGTAGTGGATGACCTCATCAGAGCACTTTCTACTACTGTCATCAAGTAGTTTCTATTAAGCATCTGCTCCTTAAACATCGTAACGTGTCTGTTCTCTGCAGTATGTGGAGGATCCATCCGGTTTTCCTGAACTGAATCCGATAATGCTGTTGGGACAAACCATGTGTGGCCTCTCCCATCTCCACTCGCTCAACATAGGTCTGACACACACACACACACACACATAAAAGTACATACACAAATTACATTCCTGTATTACTTCCTCTAGAAACAGATCAGTCAAGTGCTGCATAACTCACACAGCTAAAAGTTGTCCCACCCTGCCCCCCCACCTTTCTATCTGTTCCCCTCGTCATCTCTTCCTTTAGTCCATCGTGACCTGAAGCCTAGAAACATCCTCCTCTCCGGTCCCGGTGCGCTGGGTCAGGTCCGAGCTCTCATTTCTGACTTTGGGCTCTGTAAAAAGATCCCAGACGGTCGGACCAGCTTCTCTCTGCGCTCAGGAATACCAGGAACTGAAGGGTGGATCGCCCCCGAGGTGCTGCGGGACACCCCCTGCAACAAGCCGGTACGACGCACTGATGTATTAAACAAAGCCAGTTGAAGTGCAGCATACGTTTGTGTGACCCCGGTTTCCCTGCTCCCTTCTCTTCAGACAGCGGCGGTGGATGTCTTCTCAGCAGGCTGTGTGTTCTACTACGTGGTCAGCAGAGGGCAGCATCCGTTCGGCGATACGCTGAGAAGACAAGTCAACATCCTGTCAGGAGAATATTCACTGTCACATTTTATGGAGAATATACACGGTGAGGGCGGCGTTTGTTCTCGAGTCTGCAAATTTGCCCAAAACGAATTAATCTCACTGTTTTGCATATATGATGAAGTCAGAATCATTATCCTAATCCTGTCATCAAACTAGTCAAACATGCTTTGTTCCTCAGAGACATTCTCTCCGAACAATAATACACAAAAATCCACATCAATACAAAATGATTCCAGCGACCGTGTGATGATGCGATCACAGCCGCTCCGACACCAGACAACATGTTCTGACTCAGGAGTACTCGCTCGTCTTCACTCCATTATATCATGAGATCTCAGTACTCGTAGGTCAGACGATGCCCATCTTTGAACTCGGCCTTCCTTTCGATCTAAACAAGACACATGTAAAGTGTATTGACTGCGAGGTTGTTAACTTTGTGACGAACTTTAGTTCCTGCTCCAATAAGAGTCTCCAGGACCACAGCTGGTCTTATGACACAAAGACAGATGGACAAGATGATAGTGAAACCAGCCACATGCTGCCCCAGCTGCCAACAAGCAAACTGCATTTTGAATGCTGTTAATCACGAGACACGACTTACTGAAACAATATTTCTTTCTTCGTTGCCTGTTTGGAGATCAGATGACGTCATAGCGCAGGATCTGATCGAGCAGATGATCAACGCCGAGGCCGAGTCGCGCCCCTCCACCGCCTGCGTGCTCAAACATCCGTTCTTCTGGAGCCCTGAGAAGCAGCTGCTCTTTTTCCAAGTGAGTCAAGTCTGTTTCCTGTGTTTCTGCAGTTGCCTGCGATACAACAATTAGTGGTCCTGCTGTTTCAGTTGTTTGTGATCGTCCATGTTGAACAAGAGATGAATCCATCTGGGTAGTGTCACTCTTCTGATTTCATTGGACCATGTTGCTTTGGTCTCTTGTTATTTAGTCTCCTTGGTTTGTGTGTGTGTGTGTGTTCACAGGATGTGAGCGACCGCATCGAGAAAGAACCGGCGGACAGTCCCATTGTGGTGAAACTGGAGACGGCAGGCAGAGCAGTGGTTCGAACCAACTGGAGGATGCACATCTCCACTCCTCTGCAGACAGGTACATGTTCAAATGCAGCGACATGATGTCACCTACCTGTACTGGTCGACTCTGTGGTGTGTGATCCATGTGCTCCCCGATACATTCCAGACCTGCGGCGGTTCAGGACGTATAAAGGGAACTCCGTTCGAGATCTGCTGAGAGCCATGAGGAATAAGGTCAGCCTGCCAACCTGCCTGCTTTCGCCTGGGACACATTTCGCATGTTTTGTACATTGTTGACCTTTTGCCTTCTGCCCGGTACAGAAGCATCACTACCACGAGTTGCCACCAGAAGTCCAGCAGACTCTCGGCGAGCTGCCCGATGGCTTCGTGAGCTACTTCACGTCGAGGTTTCCGAGGTTGCTGATGCACACACATGCTGCTCTGCACATCTGCTCCAAAGAGAGACTGTTTCATCCCTACTACCTGCCCTCTGGCGCCAAGTAGCTGCCACACAAAACTGCCCTTTACACACACACACACACACACACACAAGCACTTTTGTGTTGGCAGTAAATTCCTGACAGTGCCTTGATATTGCTTTTGTAAAGCCCTCACTGTTTTCCGGGGATGACACAGTGCTGTGGAAAGGCTCGTGTGTCCCTCGGATTGTTTGTATATTTATTTTTTTAACACATTTATTGATAAAGAAAATATTCTAAAAGTGACAGCTGAGAACAGAGAGTGCACACGTCTGCAGGCGCTGACATAACTTGTTTCCTCATAACCGGCGCCGGTGTTCAGAGTGTGCTGGCTCCTGTCGCTGTTTCAACAAACTCATGAGACTCAACACCTTGTTATTGCCAATACAACCTAATTACAGATCCAAATGGCGACTAGTTGCATTTAGGATGTTTGATGATTTCAGAAAACATCAAGTCACTCAGGTCACCCCTGATTGGCTCTGGTGTCTGTGAGGTGCACTCGCTTTGTCCCAGCACCGTAACCACTACAGCCACCTGACCTGGCAACACACTTCAATTCAATATCTAATAAATTCTCTGAGCTCCTTTTAATGTAGAAAGTGCACAATGTTTACTTTGCTGCTTGTTTTTATGTATTTGCATCACTGAAGGTAGCGACACTGCGACGTACATGTGTTTTATAGTCAAATATTCACTGGCACTGATACAATGTGGGTTATATTCTGTGGAAATCTGATTTATTACTGGAAGAATGGCAGTGACATTGTTCATTTTTATTTAAATTTGAAGATGTGTATTGCCCGCTTTGAGATATTTTAACCCATTTCCAACTCCAACACAAAATATCACCTGAACTTCAAACTCCGTTAACGCTCCATGGAATCTTTTCTCCGTCACCACCTTTCATATCTGCATTAGAACGGATGATGACAATGTTTTTGTACTTTTTTTTTTTGAAAGAGTGAATTAAACTGATACTTTGAGCTTGCCGACGAGTCTGATTGTAAACACAGATGGAGAAAAACAAGGAAAGATGAGTTGTTATTTGGATCCGTGGTTGTATATGATTCAGCAGCTTTGAACACGGCCGCCATGGGGACGTCTAACTGTGCATCTGTAGGTAGTGAACATGCAGACACCAGCAGAGGGCACTGGGATCAGTCGGTAGTTGGCTGCCCTGCTCGATGGCACTTCAACCCTGAGTAGGACGGGGAAACTGTTTGTTGGTGGAAAGTGGGATTGAACCAACTTTATCTCACAACCAACTCCACTTCGTTAACTTCTAGGCCGCAGCTGCACCTGTAACAAAGAAGCCTGATGCTGCTTCTTCTTCTGATTCTTCTTCTCTCTGCTTTACACAAGAGGGATAAAGTTCTGTCCTGTGTTATTTATGTGAATGCATGAATGAGTGTGTCATATTAATAGGCCTTAAAAAAAACAAGCTCAGAGGCTTGAAATCAATCTACTTCAGATATTTTATAGTCATTTGACATGAAGAATAATCAGGCGTTAAAGTGTGGCAGTAAAATGTTGCAGTACCGCCTGTTCACCAACAGAGGGAGACATCCTCCTGGTCTCCAGTAGTAGAAGTAGGAGAGTTTGATTAGAATTGTTTCAATGTGTTTACTATTTTTCCCAAGAGGTATAAAGTATTCGGGTACATGTGTTTACCACCATCTCTCCATGTGTATGTGGATCTTCTGTGTACTAACGATCTCCATGAGCATCTGTCAGTGTGAACGTGACAGTCGAGGTCAAAGGGACGAGTCACTGCCAAGTCTGCTAATGAACCGCTGGCTGTTTATGTATGTGAAGTAGGATTCAATGGTGTGGTCGGCTCCTGTGTGTGTGTGTGTGTGTGTGTGTGTGTGTGTGTGTGTATACAGGAACAGTGGGAGTACTCCCCTCATTATTAAATATCAGAGTTCAGCTGTAGGTCCAATGAAAACAGCCGTAGGGAAACATCAGCTTAATCTGAGTCATGAGACACACACACACACTCACACACTCACCCACACACACACACTCATTGCACGTGAGGCGGCACCCGGTTCTGTGTAAACTCATGTTTTCAATGTCTAATATTTCCGTATTATAATATTATTCTACGTTTACATTAAATCTCAGATTACAACATCCAAGAATGCTGAAAGATTTTCTGAATTCATGCGAGAACTCAGTTGAACTTGTGTCTTGGTGGATTGTTGCTCAATGACGGCCAACAATGGTGCTCACTCATATCATGTTGCTCAAAGTTGACTCAACGGCCTTCGTTTAAATGCATCTGAACTTGAAACACACACACACACACACACACACACACACACACACACACACACATATACAGAGAGGCTACACGTAACACACATGGTGCAACTTGAGGACAAAATGTCCTCTGTGCCTCAACAAACCAAGACTTCCTTTATGTTGCAGAGACCACTGGGGGATATATTTTCTGCTCCTTGTTTTTTTTTCCTCTCGTCTCCTTTGTAGGATCCTGCGGGAGGTTGGTTTGGGTTTCTCTGATGTGTGTGTGTGTGTGGGGGGGGGGGGGGGGGAATTAGGGGGGGGGGGGGT
>CAAKHC010011901.1:4787-15057 GCA_901007825.1 Macroramphosus scolopax
TCAACCTTAACCCCCCCCCCCCCCCCCCTGCATCGCCCCCCTTCACTCCACTATGTGACACGGCATTGTGATGATGATGAATGAAAAGTTTGAGAGTTTGCTCCTTGAACAATGGCCCCCACTGCTGTTTGACATTTGGCAGAAAGAGCAGCTTTTCAATAAGGATTATTCATCGGCGGTTTGATCCTCCACTCAAATGTCACCACAACAATGCCTCTGACTTGGCAGCGGCGTCTGTATTTCTGCAGCTCCGCGGGGTGAGGCGACGGCAATAATTACCATCGTGGGCTTCAGGACGACTCGGACTTTGTGCTCAAGTGCTGATTTGCTTTCCAAATTAATATCATCAATTTATGTTATTACCATTTTATATTGGTAAAAACAACAACGTCTCTGTCACTGAGCTCTGCTCTCTGACTAAACAGTTTTTAAAGACGCAGGAAGTGTGTGAACCTTCAGAATAACAACGACTGACTGATCTGACTGACCTGAAACCACAAATATCTTATTATTATCTTTGAAAACAGACAAGAAAAACAATAATAAGGACCTGATTCTGTTCTGTGGTGGCAGAATCTGACCTGCCTGTGCAGCCTAATGCAGATGAATCAGTACTGGTGTTTAAATCAAAGATAAACAACATTAAAGTTAAGTAATGGAAAGTCAAAGACAGGCGGTTTAACTCTTACGTGTTTGTAATATTAATATCATTGGTAATCAATTATTTGACGATTGAGATCAAGTTTCGAACACATTATTTTTGGAGCTGCTGATTTAAACATCCACTTAACTACGGAAGCCCTTAAAGGACATTCATACATTATATTAACTCCCTTATAACAATGATAAGATAAACTCAAGACTTCAACTAATGTTGTTCTACTGGATGATTTTCTTTAAAACCTGAACATGATTAAACTTAGTATCTATTGTATCTTGTTATATTCAGTGATCTAATCTGATAGGCCGGTTGTTTCTCTGGAGTCCCGCCCACACTCATGTGTATTTCATCAGTAACAGCGAGGTATAAATCAGCCGGTGTCACGCCGTGATGAAGAGATAAGTGTTCATCAACATTCTACTGCTCCTCTGACGTTGCTACACTGACTGATGTTTCCTGCAATGATGTGATACACCAGACTATCGTTTTCAAGAGATCTTGAGGGAAAACAAAACTCTTATTTGGAGATAATGACAAAATAATTCAAGATTAAATCATCTCGGTTATCAGGGGTATACGGAGGAAATAAAATGTATTAATGTATATTCTTTAAGGGCTTCCGTACACCAGTGAGTGGAGCCTTCTTCTCAGTTCCTGTTGTAATGTATGGAATGGGTAAACAGAGCACCGGGGCATGCTCTTATTGGATCCAGCTGTGTCTGGACAGAGGTTGCCGTATTCAGCTGGCCCCAATTCCCCAAGACATGGGAGTAAAACAAAAGAGTCTGTGTTTACCAGACATGAGTTTCCATCAGTGGAGCTCGACATGAAAGGATACTTGTTCTATTTTCCAACATTTTTAAGGCCTCGTATAAAAATAGACGAGAATAACCTACAAGGATCTTAAGGCCCCCGTGGCTTATTTGTACTTATCTCAAGTACGATCGTTGGAATAAATCACTGCAACAATGTGGCTGCTACGCTAACTAAAGATGACTTGTATATATGATATAGTGATGGTAGACACACCGACTTCCCCCCCAGACAATAAACTCTAATATTCCTGGTGATATCAGACGATCAGGCCAGCTGACTTCAATTAGTTCCCCTGGTCTGGAGTATAAACAGTCCCAGGACCTCCACACCTGTCAGTGGTTACAGACAGGAGGACAGGATGGTCGTCACATGTGAGCGGAGGAAAATCATCTCGTAAAACGCTAAAGAGGAAAATGTCTAAAAAAAAAACCCTGCTTCATTTGTCTTTCATCCAGAGCTCAATCACGGTTTTTATGAAACAGGTTTTTGGCCTCAGGAGAAAATGGATGTTCTCGCCTGGGCCTGGAAATAGACTCTTTCTGAGGGGCTGTCAGGTAGGAAAATAGATGAGGAAATTGTCTCAGAGAACATCACGTACAGGTTTTTTATTAAAACATGCTCATGTTTTCATGACACCAGCCTACGAACCGTGTCGTCGGGGAGACTACCGCACTACTTGCAACACTGACTGATGGCCCAGACCAGGCGAAGTAGGTCAGTGGTGATTAGAGCTCACTACATCTTTTCATTCGTAGTAAAAACTGTTGTTGCTTTGAAGGCTGATTTAATGATAGAATTGTAAATGACAAGTCGTTTTACTAAAGGGTTGATGCACCAGATTATACCTTGTGACTTCTTAACCTCCCATAAAACTACAGCCTGTCGGTGTAACGCTACGGCTCCTCTAAGGGATCTTTAGCGTTGATCGTGGGCAGAGTTGTTGCACAAAGCCAGGTGATGTATTTCCTTTCACAAAGCTTCTATCTGCAGCTTCACGTTACCGTAACTACAGGAGAATGGTGTCAATCTTCTCATCTAACCATCAGCCAGAAAGCCAGCCTGTTTCCCCAAACGACCCCTTTAATTCCTCTTCTTACTCGACCCTTTCAGGATCAGTTTGAGAGGCTGTTGGAATCATATTAAAACCATCACGGAACTCTTCCGCAGTGAAGGGAGGGGGGGACATTACCCGTCTTTTTGCCCGGTAACAAAAGCTCACATCGGACGCGGCTCAGACAGATATGAGGGAAGTTCTCTTTCAAGGTGGCAAGAGCTCTTCCTTCCTGTCCCTGAGAGGTCGGCCTGTGAGGGGGCTCTGTGTGAAGAGGAGGGGATCCAGTTGCAGGCGGCTGAATCGGCGCTCTGTTGGGTCTCCCCCGGACACTGTCATAGCGTGTTTGCTGAAAGCGGGTCAATGAGGACCTTCTTTGGCAGAGGAATTTCACAGCACACGACAGCACACACACACACACACACACACACACACTGGAGCCCTGCAACAGAAACTCTTCTGCTGCGGTGAGACGAGGATGTTGGGAAGACAGCGGCCGCAAATAGCCGGTCTGCTGGTGTCTATTTCCCCTGACAGAGAACAATACACATTATATTGTTATTACGTTTCCATCTGTCAGAGAGATCCCGCTGAACAAAGTCCCTTCACTTATCTCATGAGACATAAAATACAGTGCAGGTGATCACATAACAGCTCTTTATTCTCACTCCGGTCCAACAACACTGATTTCAGATGGAATAATGATGTTCCAGTCCAAAGCCGCCATTAAGGAGGTCACAAACTTTCTTTTGTATTATTCGAGGGATTTTTGTGACCTGAAAAGCCTTTTTATTAGAGCCTGAGTGATGAATCAGCCGGCTGATATCACACACGGACGAGTATCTGCACGCTCTGTTTACCAACGCTGAGGATTTATCCGCTGTAATTTGGTGTGTTGCCCACCAGAGAGCACTGACAAGTTTACCTTTTAAAATGTAAAACATCCTGCCCTTTTTTATTTTAAAGTTTGTACATGAGTAATTTACTGTGAGTGGCACTTTCAAATTAAATAAATATTTGGGTTATACTGTTAAATAAATATTTCTAACTGACCAATATTAGCTCAAAAAACAAGCAAACAAACTGCACCAATATTGACGGACTTTTTATGCGGTTACGGTGGAAGTAGCGGACCAGTGGGAGACTACAGAGAGTCAATGTAACACCTTCCATCACCAGATGTTTTCAGATGAAATCTGGTGGATAAATCTTCATCTTCAGGGCCAAGACAAAAGAGGCCTTTTTCCCAGTTTCAGATTTGTCATCAGGAAAACTCTCAGGTGTTATTAACAAGCTTAATGATGATTCAGTAAGACGTGGACGCGCCACTTTAACAAGTATAACGACCCTGAAACTGTAACAACTTAATGGAATTAAGCCATTCATTATTTTATTATTTGCACGTGTGCTTTTTATACAGTGTTTTCTACAGTAAGAACATTACTGAGAGACGGAGCTGCATGTTGGGGGAGGGAGGACGGGGGTAAACGGGCTCTGTGGTACTTCCAGTAGAGTTTTTGATGAGGTCATACAGTCACCGGGTTTCACTCCAAAAAGCTGTTTTCGATCACATTAAGATCATTCACAAAGTGGTAATTCCTTTTTAATCACAAGCTGTGTGTATTGTTTCATGTGCCCTTGTGATCTGATGTTAAACGTTAATGGCCGCTGGTCTACGTAGGTCTGAAGTTTAATGAACATCAACGTCATAATATGGTTGCCAATGCATATAAAAAAAACACATCAAATCACATCATACACGATCCAAATTGACATTTAACCCGAAGTAATAATGTTAAAACTTCCTTTCAAAGGAAAATCGGTTCCACATTTGTACAAAAGAGAACTTGGTAATGAGGGAACATGTGAGCTGTTGATCACAACGGAAATATCCTGGAATATTATCTTTTAAAAGTATCTGGAAAGTGGTGCAGTGGCGGGACTCTAACAACGGCCTGCACGTCCTGCACCCAGGAGCGCAAAACACATATATGGAAAATGACAATATTAAGTCTTTTTTTTTCATTTTGAATGTTGCTCTCACTAAGAAACACGTAAACAATTGTGACGTCATAGAACATTTTACATTCAAAATTCATTTTTGATGCTGCAAAAAAAAGACTGCACAGCATTAACGAGAAAAACACAAATCAATGTGATGAAATTAGGATTAAAATTAGTGCAAACTTTTAGTAAATATACCCCTTTAATCCCTCTCTGATAGACCACATGAATACAAGTGTTATCTTTTTGTTTCTCCTATGTTTTCTGCAGGGGGGGTGTTGGGGGACTGAGGTCGTTTGGACTTCCAAAATCCTTGTTGAGGCCCTGGAAACAGGCACACACACGGTGCAGCACTTTCGGAGCCTTTTATCCGATAAACTGTCACCTTCACCGGTGGTTGTCCGAGCTCCAACGTGCCTCCTGCAGCCCGGTCGACCGGCTGCAACCCGAGCCGCTTCCCTCGGAGAGGACACACCTTCAGCTGGAGGAGCGCTCCAGATCCGTTTCCCTCGATGTCAGCTCAGGGCGACAGAGGGAGGTGTTCCCCCTTCCCGGTTCTCCACATCTCCTTCACTCCACAATAAACTTTCATGTTGGGAAGTCCACACACACACACACACACACACACATGCAACACACACACATTCATACTGGACGGCGGTCGTCATCTTGTCCTGCTTCGGTTTCCCTGCGAAAAAAAACCTCATTGTGCTTTTTTAAAAACGAGGAAGGAGGAATAAAGTCCCAGCAGACAGAAGCGCACAGGTGGAGCATCTTTTTAAAACAGTGTCATCCTCTGGAAGGAGACGACAGGCGCCAGGAGAGACAGGACCATGACAGAGAGCGGCGCGTCCTCCGCTTCATCCCCCATCTGATTTATCTGTCTGGCACATTGAAGGAACACCTGGGATGGAAAACCCTCATCTGCCTCGTCTGGACTGTAGTAGAAAGTCCCAGGAAAGAATGAAGTAGCCGCCATGGAGCCGGACAATGCCCCGCACTCCAGAGGCGCAGGAGTCGGGGGGTAAGTCGCCTCCCTTTAATACTGAAGATAATATCTCATGTTCTCCTCTGTGTTTGTGGGTCCTTCATGCAGCCCGGAGCATCACCTGGTTACAGTGTCGCGTCCCCTTTCTGACAACCTTAAAGGGCAGTTTCACAACTTTTCTGAGAACTTGTTCATGTCTCTGGAAACACTAAATATGATTTATGAATGTTGCTTATTGAAACAAGTTCTGCACACAGCTGGGCCGAGGCCAATATCTGTTGTACTGTTCGTGAAGTTTGTGTCTTGTATCAGAATGAGCTGCCAAACTGATCTGGGACTACTTTTTTTTTTTTTAAGAAAGATGTATGAGAGGAGGAGACAGTCCTCCTGGCTTTCTCCTCCTCCTCCTCCTCCTCTCTCCTCCCTGCTGTGCATCTCTCTCAGCTGGTTGGCTGATCATTCCAATGGGAGGAGAGATAACAATCAAATTGTTGCATCATATCCCGCTGCTGTACATGCAGAATGAGAGTCGGTCACACACACACACACACACACACACACACACACACACACACACACACACACACCCTTTACTCGTTTTTAATGTCAGTACAGTGTCAGAACATGAATGGGATTTAAAGCAGCAGTCCGTGTGCCAGCGGTTGACCAGTGGTTTTTAAACATCTCTCTGGAGAAACCACAAGTGTACGAGTAATTTCCTGTAACTGGTTTTACTGCAGTGGTGGCACTGGGCCTTTACTAATGCAGCACCGAAACTCACTGGCTGCTTTCAACAACCACACTGTAAGTTCCAGGAGTGACCGTGAGCTCAAACCTGTGATCTCATGAGGTGGCGTATGTTGTGAGGACGTCATCTCCTGCCATGTTCCTACTGTCAGGACAGAGGTGAACGGACCGCAGCAACACCGGGCGGTGAATCAGGAGACAGGTGTTCGATTCCGGTTCTCACTTTTCCATTGGCAACAGGGAGTCATATGCAATGGAGCTTCACCACATGTTTATTATTACAACGTTAACTCAATCCACAAGTGTTTTTCAGAGCCTAAACAGATCTTAGCACATCACTATTTGTGACGCTTGTTTGTGTGGATCATTCGCCCTCCCGAAGGCCGAGCGGCGGCTGTGAGTTCTTCGTCTAATGTGGCCGATCGTTTGCAAACTGTTTGCCGCTAAGCAAAGTTCACGCTGCTGTGCACTGTGACGTATTCTCTCCCAGCCAATAGAAACAAAGAATCTTGATGCCATGGATGGAAGGCAAAATGAAAGCAAAACAAAGGGCATCTCATGCAAACACCGCCTCTTCTTCCTTGCTGCTCCTCTTCTTCTTACCAGCAGTGCTGCAGCTAAAGCTTGCGTCTTCGCAGGGGACAGATGTGTTGTTGTTGCAGTAACAAAAGACTGTAAACTAACAAACTGGGAGCTTCCTGTTTGGTAATGACACGATGACGTACACGGTTTCAAAACTCCGCCCCCCCAAAACAACCTGAACTGTAGAAAGCAGGTCTTGAAATGAGACGCCGTCTCTTCACAATGGAAGGTCCTTAACAAGGGGGCTGCTATCTGTAAGACGCAATCCCATGAGATCACGTTGCTCACAGATATTTAAACTTCAGAACCGTATCAGCTCCGTATGTGAGCTATCAAGACCATTGTCCCGAGAAATGAACAGGAAATTCATTGTTAACTGACGCAGGATAATAAATGTCACTCGTGTGTAGATATCTCAGTTCATTAGAGGCGGCATGGTGTCGCGTCTAATGGAAAAATGTTCAACCTTCTTAGATCCACAAAAACCCTGCAGTCAAAAGGTTCACAGCGCCAGCTGAGATAAAGGCGGCTTTTCTCTGTTTGTGGAAAGGTCAGATGTGTTGGAGACTAAACGCTCCGCAGGTCTTTGAAAGCTGCTACCTGTAGTTGTCAGCGGTGAGTCAGTGGGGGCGCTCACCTCCACCCGCTGAACAGTCACCTATCTGGGCAGGGGATAAGACGATGCCTGGCGTCTTGAAACAAACAGACCTGCTGCTGCTGGTCGGAGGAAGCACGAGAAGTTCGGATGAACTTTTCATCTGTGTGACTGTTGTGTTGAAGCCAATAGGATCACACCTTATATAGAAGGATTTGAATGTCTGTTGTCTTAACGTTGTCTCCGTCCCTCCAGGAGAGTTCTGTTCCTGTGGACGATTCTCTGCTGCACTTGCTCTCTGAGACTGGCACAAGCTCAAGGTGAGTTATTAAAGGACAACGACTGCTGCGTGTTTTCACTTTATGAGGAACATTCACACTTGTGTGTGTGTGTGTGTGTGTGTGTGTGTGTTGCACCACACGTGAACAGTTTGAGAAAGAGTAACTGTTTGACCTAAAAACAACTGCTTCAAAGTCATTCCAATGGCACATTGACTTGTAAACATGGAGCCTGACATCTGTTTCACTCAGTGCCCTGAAGGTCCAAACACTGAGTAACTCCGGGGAAACTTTGGTGCACCAGAAACTAGCTCCAAATTTTCAAATTGGACGTAAATACAAAAGGATGAATCTCAGAAGATCCAGGGACGGATTCACATGACCTCCACTTTAAAACAACACTTTGAACCCATGAACCCTGAAGCTCTCTGCGACTGTTGGGAATGTTTGAAATGATCTCCTGCTCACCTGCGCTTTAAACCAACGGCCGGGTTTTAAAACCAGCCGGGCCTCTGCAACACGTCATCCCTTCCATCTGATCCCTCTTCCATCTACTATGTGTGAATGAACTGAGCCAATAACATCTTTGCAATGGATGTTCTTTGGTTGAAGCTATCCAACAGCTCGTGCAATAATTCATGCGCAGTAACACGAAGGCAAACGTCGTGTTGATGCAAGAAATTGATGTTTCATCGTGCTCGGATCTTTTAAGGAAAAAAATCACTCATTTTAATGTGGAACTGAGCGAAACCTTTGACATAGTTTTCCGATATGTGGTAATATCCGCTGGCCAGGAGACGAGTTAATATTCTGATCTAACTGTTTCTTGAGAAAACATACTTGGAGGCAAATCTATCTCGACAATAGTTTTTACCAGGTTGCATCAGGTGTTAAACAGTTTCGCATTACTAGTCCATCTTATTTCAAATCCCCAACATGTTGTGTCCCTTGGAAGAACTTCACAGCTGCAGGGAATGTTTGCGTCTGCATTCAGAGGATTCTGATGTATCCCATCCAGTGCATGTGTGTTTTCCCCCGCCGTTATCAGTCCTTGGTTTGCAGGATTTGTTATACTTAGTTTTCATCTTTTTTCCCGCTCATCAGGAGGCCACAGGAAGCCTCAGGCCGTCTGCCTGCCCGAGTTAGGTATGCAAGGAAAGCTCGGAATTCAGATCACAAATCATTAAGTGAAAGAGCCTTTTTTTTTTCATTTTTGCCTTCCACATACCATATTAACAATTTAAATCAGTGTTATATTGAAAATTCAGCGGAGGAAGGTCTTTGTTCTTCTCCCAGTTTCTGTTTGATGTTTCTTTTCCATGTGTGGGTTTTTTGGTTAAGCTGACCTCCCACTGCCTGCACACACTGAGCAGGGTTTCCCTCCTCCTAATAGGACTAGTGTCTATACTTGTTTCTCCACTGCTCTGCTGAACTGTAATTCATTATTTAGCACTTTATTCCCTACATTTGTTTTGTATTAGTCTGGATAAGCAGGGATATTGTAGAGCTACGTGTAAGCTCTTAGTTTCGACATTGCTCCAGTACCGGGAGGATTAACATACAGTATCCAGGATATGCCGATTGCCCTGCGATGATCAACTCCCCGGAGATTACTTCCCAACCCTGCTCAAACTGAACAAAACGCTTTTGTTTGACAGCACTGATGGTTTGCACCAGGGCCTAACATTAGACAATAATAGTGGCACTTCAAGTCTGTTTTTGATGTTTGAATCAAAAGCAGATTTGACGTTCTGGCAGTGCTGCATGTTTTGCTTTTGAAATTGATTCTGGATTGTAAATAGCCTCGATGCTGCTGTTGCAGTTTGTCCTCAGTCTCAGGTTTGAAGCCACACAGGGACATTGGTGCATCTAAACCAGACCTGGGCATTTTATGTTGGCGTTCCCTGTCCGGCCGCGTGAGGTTAATGGTGAACCAAGGAATAGGAATCAAGGAATCGAATCAAATCCTGAGGAATCAAAGATGAATAAGTGCACATCATGCACGCAATACAACTGCCCATTTCATTTATTGTGAAGTTATTTTACGTGTGTGCTTCCTGCGAGCGTTTGCAACCTGTGTCTCCCACCTGCCTGTCAATCACACATGCAGTGCGCGCTGCTGATTGGTTGGGCTGAGTCCCACCAATGAGGAACACACCGAGCTCCGGTGGGCGGGCCCTCGGTAGCTTTCTGGATTTACATGTCGCTAGCGGACAGATTGATAATGTTGCTGCTGAGCTGTTTGACCGTTTCTGAAAGTTTAGTGCACTAAATGTTCTGGCTGACAACTTCCATTGATCTCCAATTCGTCTGAGACAGTCCAACTGTAATGTTTTGGTGAGCAGACGAGAAATGCTAGTTAGCTGCTAGTTAGCTGCTAGCTTACTTTGGAAAAAAAAGAGAGATTGACACAGAGGATCAGAAGATCACCTGCATATGTGAACAAACATCCTCAATGATGAAGGTGAGCAGATCCAGATCCTCTCTCACTGACCACCACCTGTCTGCTGTCCTTCAGACATTCAACCTGACTTTACTGCACTTGTTC
>CAAKHC010011912.1:0-12481 GCA_901007825.1 Macroramphosus scolopax
TTTTGGGTTTCTGCTTAAAACCAGAGCCGCAGCGAGGGACTGGTCCAACTTTGATATTTGAGTTCTAGCTTTTCAGCAGCAGTGCATTGTGGGTATGTTTTACAGGACGTTCTTTACGTCATTTACTGTTTGTTTTGAATATAACAACTTTCTGAAACTTGTTTTTCAGGACTACACGGACGCTCTCATCGCAAATTACTATGTGAGTTTTCTTTCATGTTGCTTTTCTTTTATTGATATTTGTGACCTGACTTGTTTCACCGGTGACCCGATGTGTGTCTCTGTTCCTGTCACAGCTGTGGCCTCCAGTCCAGATCGCCAACTTCTACTTCGTGCCGCTGCACCACAGGTGAGGCCTCGGCAACACCGACCATCGGCTGCGTTTGTCCGGGTGAAGCTCGCGTGCAGTGCAGACGGGAAACGGCTTGTAGTTTGTCTGCGTACTCACTTCCTGTTTCTCGGTCACTGGCCCCGCCCCTTTAGGAAGTCCATAGTCTAGTCAATCTAATGTGAGAAGACGACATGAACACAGACGACCAATCACAGGTGGAATATCCACATGACGGTGGAGAGACGAGCACGAGCAGACAGGAAGTGTCACTACTTAATGATTGGCATGTGATGATGATGTCATTTTGAAATGGCTTTCATCGTGTTCCAAATACGAGATGACTCCAGACCTGCCGAATGATACGAACCGATATCTTCTAAATGAAACGTTGTTGAACGCCAGGTCTGATTTCTCCTGCTCGCAGGTTGGCGGTCGTCCAGGTCGTCGCCGTCGCCTGGAACTCCTACCTGACCTGGAAGGCCAACAAGATGTGAAGGAGGATCGAAGCGCTGTCCTGTCGATGATGATGATGATGATGATGATGATGATGATGATGATGATGGTGGTTGTGTGTCACCCATCAGTATTCTGATATTTGCAAACTTGTAACTCAGCGAGTGAGTCACATGTAAAGGTCGGACAGAAAGCTGCTCGTCTACTCCGAATGACAAATTCACACTTGAAAGTCAAACTTGCATTTTACAAAAAAACGTCTGTGAAAGTTTATTTATGGAAACACGCACACACACACACACTCATACATTAACTCCTACTAGTCCTGAAAGAAGCTTCACGGCACCGTTTAAGGTGTTTTAATCACTTAAAACAGGATAAAGGAAGTGTTTAATTACAATCACTGTTTCTCTATTTGTTCCTGAATCTATGACAATATATTGATCGTCACTGTCGGGGGAAACCTTGTATGTCCAAACAAGGATTGTTTTTCTCTCCTCGTTTTATAAAACATTAGAAAAGTGTCTATTTTAAAGACCTCAGAGATCCTTTTATGAGGAAGTTAAATCAGAGGTGTCTGTGCACATGCAGGCGAGGCCGAGGCCCAACGAGCAGGGTCCCTCCGACTGTCGGTGGGGGGGTGAGGTGCTGCAGGAAGGAATCATTCTGTATTTAAGTCCTCCAGTGCAGCTGAACCAGTCGAGCATCATTGTTGAAAAAGAGACACATTTACCAGCCGCCTCTGTTATCTCCGGTAATGGAAGCTTCTCATGAGGTGATGACGTAATGACGTATTTGACCTCGCTGACTTGTATTTGCAGGAAACTGCGTCCGGCCGTCAGCCAAAATAAACTGCACACGTTTCTCTACACAAACATTCAGGCTGTATCGGGGAAACAGTGCCGAATCTGCTGAATATCTGCCATGTAGCAGGTTCCCCTGGAGGAGGCGAGCGTCTCCCAGACGTGCTGTTTGAACTGTGTGGTAAATAGATGATGAGGTACGCAGCCGTGCAGAAGAGCTAATGTAGGAAGTGTTCAGAGTCCCAATGTGTTTGTAGGATCAGCGGCTGTGATGATTGATTGGTTCCTCACGTGTAAACAAAGAAATAAATAAATGTTTCTAGTTGAGTCAATAAGACATGAAACTGAAATCTTCACTGGACACTGTTTTTATTTATTTTCATTCATTCATTCGACCTCTCGAGGGGGGAGACGTGGAGAGTCGAGCTGTCGGGGACAGTCGGTGGTCCTTCTGTTGATCCAATAATCTGTCAGGTTTCCTCCAGGTCGTCCTGGGCGGGTGGAGTCAGGGACAACCAGACTTGTAGATACTTGAAGACGTTCCTTCTCTCATCCAGGGCTGCTTAGCTTCAGACTCTGTTGGGTCCGTACGAGTTCCTGATGTTGCTTGTTTCGTTTGTGCTCCAGTCGTTGGAGTCACATCGGAGAGAGCATCCTTCAACAGAGGAGGAGGTCTGTGACCCTCCTGTACCTTCATCCCTCCCCAGGAGATTCAACAAGCGTTCACACAGCTGAGCACTAATGAACCGAGTGGCTTCAGAGAACCCGATAACGACCCCAAAGGAGGCTAAATACCTTCAAGTTTCTACAACCAGGTGTAGTTTCCCTGGATTCAACCCTCGTCAGATATGATGATTCAGCGACTTCACTCTTCTCATGTGGCGTCCTGAGAGGTCACATGTCCAAATAAACTGCCTGCAGCTCCTGGATGACGAAAAGTGAGATCAAAATCATCCTTTCCTTTCTGTCCATCACAGCCCCCCCCCCATGCCCCCGCCCCTGTCCCTCGGGACTTTACGTTACCTCGCGTCTCTAGTTGTCCAATTTCCGAAGTCTCTGTGTGCCTGCATTGACGTCAAAGGAGCCGCCTGGAGGTATAAAACCCTCCGTCCCCTCCAGTCGCCGCTCACAGGGACTTTCCTCCTGACTGGTGTCCGACCTGATCTCTCTGTCCCCGGCCGAAGTTCAGCTGCAGCACCTGGAGAGAACAAAGTGAGTCGTTTTAATGTGCTTTGCAGTCAATTTCAGGTGTGGATGGTTTCTGTTATGTTGACCACTGAGGACCTGCAGACAGATTAACTTCTCACCTTCAGATCATCTAACATCGGGTGCATCAGATGAACATTTTGACATTTTAATTACGCGATCGACTTCTTCCTGCAGGAGATCGAAGATCGAAGTTGTCTCTGTGAATAACTTGACTAATAATGTATTACAGATTTAGACCTTAAATCATCACTTTCTTTCTTTTCTTGCATGAGTAGTGTTTTATATGGATGTGCTGTACATTTAAGATTCGTAAAGTGTTGGTGGTATTTGACGCTCCACTGCATGTCCAGCAGGAACTAATTCACAGATGAATTTCTCTGCTTGCAGGACATGAAGCCAGCCCCCCTGCTCCTGCTCCTCTCCTCGGTCCTCCTCTCTTCACACCTGCGTCCCGCGGCCGGCAGACCGCGCACCCTCCCCGCCTGGCTGGATGGCAGCGACCGCTTCCAGACTCAGCAGCTGGACGGACTGCTCCTCCGAGCGGCCGCCGCCGGGGACAGCACCGCCGCGCAGCTCCTGGCCGACAACATCCTGAGGTTTCTCCACAAGAGGATCCCGGATCTCCACCTGCTGACCCCAAATGAGGAGAGCGAGCACGAGGAGCAGGAAGCAGCGTTGCAGTCGCAGCTGTTGAAACGGAGCGAAGAGTCGCCGCTGTCCATCGACCTGACCTTCCACCTGCTGAGGAATATGATCCAGATGGCCAAGATGGAGAGCCAGAGGGAGCAGGCTCAGTTCAACCGCAGAGTCCTCGACGAGGTTGGGAAGTAGTTTTTAGAAAATGCCTCATTATTAGCAGCCCAAATGCTATCCCACTAATTCAAGACCTCTGGTTTTTGTTAGTGCGCCTCGCCTTCCTTCACGTTTTACGCACAGATGTTGCCAGTTTACGCACCGCCAGCAAGCGCGAGTCAAATGTAAATTCATAATATAGGAAAACTTTGATGGCAAATATGGAAATGGTCTTCTAAGGCGCCCCTCACCCCCCTCCACCCTCCCCGTCCAAACTCACGAGGTCCCAGCGTCTGAAGAACATCTGGATTTCACACTGGTGTTTGGACATAAATGGAAATTAAGGATATTTGTAATTTGAAAAATGACACAAGAACAGCACATTGTGCTGATTTAGAATTTTATCAAACCTTAAATCTGACTGAGCACTGACCTGTTTAATAACAGACTCCAGAACCTCTGGATGACCTCGGTGCACATCTGTATATCTCCATTTTGTGATCCAATTAAACCAAAAATAGTCATAAATTACCCTTTAAATTAAATTCCTGGTACAGAATAAAACTTTTCCTTTCAATAAAACATAGATTCCACAACGACTGGTATGCTGCGTTTTGCTTAATTTAACTAATAATTCTGTATCAAATTAGTTTGAATGGATTTCATTTGACAATAGAAGTGAGGAAGGAAAGACGACTACACAATGATTTCTTCATCTTCTCTGTCAACCTTCCCTTCATCCTGTTTTCTGTCCTTTACTTTGAGCAGGAGCACGATCACATGTACTGTATCAACTGTAGCATGGCCGCCTGCACAACAAAAAGAACAAAAAAAAAGAGCTTTATTTTATCGACATTGATCACATTGTCTTTGTTTTAGCAAAATGTTTAAAAAGAGAAAAGCTTTTTGCCATTTATATTTTGTAATAAAAAAGTTTGATGTAAAACTTACTGTCCTTGTTTCCTCCAGGATCCTCGTTGGTTTTCATGAACCAGACATTTACGTGCTCCCTAGGTACTGAAGAAAGCTGTCAAAAAATGGGATCTGATTCTTTTTTTTTTAAGAATTCAGACTTTTGTCTGAGGATGTTGAATTCTAAAGTTTTAAAAGTCTGAATTCTGAAAAAAACTAAATGTTTTTTTTAAAGTAGCCGCGTCCTCTGTGTCAAGGTGATTAACCCCTTAAAGTTCGTTTCTCTTCTCGTGTCAGAATGCAAAGACAGATGGGAAATGAACTCAGCTGTCAGTGTAAAATCATTACATGCACCATCGGTGTGACTCCTGCTACATGTTACTTTTGACAAAACTATTGAAACACTCATAAGATGAAGGTCATCGTGTCTTAAATTGAAGGTAAATTAAAAAAAGAAAAAAGACATTCAAGTTTAAGGAAATCCAGCCATTCGTTTTGCAACATAAAGCCACGGCCAGCAGAACGTCTCTCTATCGCCACCAACAGGCCCAATTCAATCTTTACGTTTGTGTAGCGTTGCCAGTTTACACTCCAAACCGACAGGGGGCAACGTTTCATTAGAAAGTTGGTGTGTCTACCACGAAGAAGAAATGTTAACTTCCTTCCCTTTTTTAAGGTCAGCTAACATTATTGAGAGCTAACTGCTAACTAGCATCGCCCGTAACCGTCTGTTCACCAAAACAATTCAGTTGTAGCGTCTCAGACGAAGTCGACACAGAGACAAGTTGTCAACCAGAACATTTACTGAACTCTTAGAAACTCATAAACTTTCATGCAGCTAAACTGTTCTGTTCGCTCAGACCCGGAAACACCGACTTATACAGGCCCCGCCCCCTCAGCCCCACTGCCCCCCTCAGCTCCACCAATCATCGCCCCCTCAGCTCCTGCCCAGCGCTCCTCCACCAATCAGCGCCCCTTCAGCTCCCGCCCACGCTCCTCCACCAATCACCGCCCCCCTCAGTCCACCAATCATCGCCCCTTCAGCTCCCCCTCTGTTAAATGCAGACGACATACACATTTTTAAAGTGTAAGGTTTTTCAGAGAATTAAAACATTTGTGTCTTTGCTGAACTGTAGAATATTGAAACAAATTTGTCACCTGCATTAATTCGCCTGCGTGTTCAGTTTTATCGCGGCAACAGAAAACTTTTTACAGAAGCAGATCAAACCAAAGCGACCAGCACAGAATTCAGGGTGGCCTCTGGGTCCTTCTTTCTCCCGCGTCAGTCCCAACTGTGGGTGTGTTGTGTTCCTTATCTCCGCCCGTGTGTGCTCAGTTTGATCTCCTTCAGTGTGTTTTTCAAACTTCGTAACAATTAATGTGCAGAAGTCAAAAACAAGAGCAGAAAGAGTTTCACCGGGTGACAAGAATTTTATGTCACAAGTGACGAGGAAACACAAAATCAAGTCATTTTCTCTACAAACATTTGAAATATTAAAATACCTGCACACATCACAGTCAGTGTGTGTTTGTGTGTGTGAAACTTCCTGTTTCATTGACTTTAATCCTCCTTTTTTTACATTTACATAACATCTTAACAACTGACTATTTATAGGAAGTATTGTGGCAGGAAGCTACATTTAATCCAAATGACACACATGGAAGAATCTTTTTACGCTTCCTCCCACAACACAGTCCTCAATCCACCGTGACATTTATTTACACACAATGAAGTGGCTTCTTTTTTTTAACCAGATAAAAACATGTGGGAGGCAGAAACGTGTCTGAGTCCGATCGGAGCTGCTGAGAAAGGAAACACAGATAAAGTGCACAAACATGTGATTTGTATTTACTGGTGCGGTCGGATGACTGTATGTGCAACAGCGGCGGCAGCAGATGAATACACTCCTGAACACGGCGTGTTTCTCCCAAAGGTTTATCCAGTCACTCTCTTACATTTTGCACAAGACAGCAGGGACCCTGAGAGATGAACAAAAGATGAACATCATGGGATCAGTGTCATCATCCCACACGTCCAAACAATCACTGGTGACTCTGCCCGGCCTGATGTGCCCCCCCCCCCATACACACACACACACACACACACGGAGGAGGTTGCTGTTGTTGTCTGCGACTGAGTCAGCATGAAAACACTGATGCTGTTCCGATGAGGGGAATCCTTCCCTCTCTGCTGCTCGCTTTACGTAAGGAGGAGGATTTCACACGCTCCCTCTGTGCGATACGCAGAGAGCGACAGTACACATCAGTCATACAAATGACATCTATAAACAGGCTGTGACACACTTGCACCCCTTCATTGTTTTGTTAGCTGTCTTGTATGAGCTCGTCAAGTCTGTGTAAGTTGTGCAAGTATCGAACCACACCGGAGATATGAACCGATGAAGACTATGAGAGCAGCTGAAAGACGTTTTTTCACCTTCACAAAGGAGGTTGTGTCCGTCTCTGCTCATCTACAACGTTCCTGCAGAAACTCTCACCTCAACTCGAGCACATTGTATCACCTGATAAAGTCATCTCTCTACCTCTGTGTTGGTCCTAATATCTGGAGCAGAAGTCGAGTTCTGGCTCTTCCTCAGGATCGTCGTCTTCATCAGCCTCGACCCCTGAAGACCACAAACACATGTCATACAGGAACAGATTGAACCTCCAACCGATCGGTCGTTTTGATGGTATCAACTGGAGATCTGATTTTGTCCCCTAATGGAAGGAGGTTTAGGACGTGCCAGAGAGAAACTCTTACTGTGGAACCCAAAAACAAGCACTTCAACAAGTGACATGCGAGGCTGACGGACTGCACTCATCAACTTGAACACAGACAGGAACAGAACCTCAATACTACCAATTTATTTTGGACAAAGTTTCACTATCTGGGATGAGAGTGAGGTGATTTACTGCATACGGGAGCAGAAGTCGATGTTCCTCAGCAGGTCAGCGAGGTCGTCAGTGTCCACAACGAAGTGGCTCATGTTCTCATAGCCGAGCTCCGGACGCTCCATGTTCGAGGCCCCGGCTGTCGCCGACATTCTGTTGAAACATTTTTGACATGTTTAATTGTATCTTCAATAATTCAGAGCGACAGGACACGGCACGGCACGGCACGGCACGGCACGGCACGGCACGGCACGGCACGGCACGGCACGGCACGATCACAACAAAACGCACAACTTACTTCTCCAGAATGACTGTGGCGTTCTGCGAGTGCGAAGATGAAGAAGACAGACAGAGTGGAGGGAAAGAGAGAGAGAAAATGATTCACATGGTTCAGATCTCTGTGCCAACGACACCTTGCAGGTAGAATGTGTAAAAATAAAAGCATGAGGTGAAGAATTACCCCTGGATCTGGAAGCAGACTGGTGGACTTCATCTTCCTGAAACAACACTGGCTGCATCCAGTTGTGTGTCATCATGTGATGCAGCCTGCAACACACCAACCACTCACCTGTATAAACAGCGGCATGTGAGGCTCCTCCATGGAGTGAATGGCCGACTCCACCAGTGTGACCGCGGCCTCCAGGTGATCACCGTGCAGTCGAATGAGGGATCGAACACGTTTGAGTTTGTCATCCTGTTCTTTGGCAATCAGGCCCACCAGCTCCTGCTTCCGCTCCTCCAACACGGCCACGAGAGCCTCGAGATGGCCGTCCAGCTGCTCCCGCTGCCGCCGGCCGTTCTCCTGAGATGAGAGAGAAGAGTGTGGGATGTAAATACTTGTGTCATGAAGACTTTCTATTTGATGACCTGGGATGAGAAAAGGCTCCAATTACCTCACGAATAATAGTCAAACAAGGGTGTGTGTGTGTGTGTGTGTGTGTGTGATACCTCCACAGTTCTGCAGATTTCCTCCATACGGGAGATGACAGCCTGAATATGGTCATTGCTGGCAACCAGGATGGCGATGCTGTCACTCAGTTCAGTCTGCAAACATTAAGAAGATCAGTGACATCAGTTCAGGCGGGGAAGTTGTTCAAGCACCCTCAGACACTTTCTGGCAAGTCCCGAGTCAAGTCAGGAGTCAAAACAGACAAGTCAAGAGAAAGAGAGAAGGAGAGAAAAGAGAGAGAGAGAGAGAGAGAGAAGAAATCGACAACGTCCCTCGACCTCATCTGAATTTCAGATGAGTGACTCAGCTGCAGAGTGCGAGATGGACAGGCCGTCTCGGAAGTGTCAACAAAGCCAGCTGCTCGATAACAAGCTGGACGCTGCCGCTGCCATCTGCATCAGACGCACACGTTTTCGTGTGACTTTGTTTGCAGGAATGAGACTAAATGTTCTTATGACTTCATCAATGTAATGGACCTCTTGTGTTGAGGGAGGATTGTGATCTCAGTGTTACTGTCGGTGGGTCAATGTGCATCCTGGTGTTAAGTAATAAAAAAGAAGACACGTGCAGATGTGTCAAAACGTCTCTGTCTGATTCCGAACCTTCTGCCTCACGTAGACGCTGCCCAGTGGTGCCACGTCACAGTCTTTGTGTTGCCCAAACACTTTGCACATGGAGCAGGTGGGTGTCTGACAGGAGAGGCAGTAGATGTTGATCTTCTCTTCTTCATGCTGGTGACACATCAGCTGCTGCTGCTGCTGCTCCGGCTTCACGTTCACCAGCCTGGGAGAGATGGTTATATCTGGATCCATCATCATTGGATCCTTTGTTTACTCAGATTGCATTATTCACAACGTGCAGTAACAGACAGCATTTTTACAAGAGACTCCACACCGATCAGTTTCAAAACCACAATAATACAACAACCCTACAATAAATCTTCCCTCCAGTCCAGTTTGCAACTGGAGGAAACTGACAAGAGGAAGTCTGGTACAATCACAAGTATCTGGGAGTGACGGACAGCTTCCAGCAGCTTAAGAAGTTGGCAGGTATCAACTGTGAGGAGACGACCTGGAATCTGCAGGTTTGATCAAGAAGAGGCTCGTCTGCAGAACAGAGACACACTGTGACACCACAGTTGACCGGGAGTGTTTGTACTAAACAAATGTCATGTGACGTAGGTGTCTCTGACAGAAAGGATGATTAAATAATGACAAGTGTCTTTTTTTTCACACATGCAAGAAGGATGAGAAAGTACAAAGACAATCACATCTCCGATGGCCCACACAGATAGAGAGGGGACTCCTGTCCTTCTGTCTCCAGTGAACGCCAACGTCTCTCTACCTTCCCAGTGACTCACTGAGCTTCTATTACAGAGTGGAAGTGACACATATACACCGACGATGACGGAAATATCAGCAGAGTTGTAGTGAGTGTGTGTGCTGATAAAACAGAAGAGGCTTCAATTACAATGTGTCACATGATCTCAGAGAATAAAATCTCTTTTCTGGCTTTGATATGAGATCCTTTAGACACTGTAGCTGAGTTCACCAAACAAAGAATACATAACAAAGACCTTTTCCGAGACTTTTATATGTTTATGACTCTGAAGGAAAACCTCCTTTTGAACTTCAACTTGCAACAAATATTATATATTTCAACGTGATGTCCAATCAAAAATCTGAAATCTAATTTCCTGCAATTCTAAAATATTTTTATATTCCAAAACATATGGATTTAACTGATAGTGTTGTTCTATACAATAATTAATTAATTTGTTTTTTTTTACCCTTTATTTACCCCCTTATTTTATGAACATGAGCCATGAGCACCAAACTTGTGATAATAATAATAATAATAACAATAAACTTTTCTAAACTTCAGAAAAAAGTGCTTCACACAAAAAGACAATTAACAAAAACTGCAGATAATGAAAAACTACATGAGCAAATAAAGACAATAAAATCAAACTGTATTGTCATGGAAGAAGATCAGATATCCTTCATCTACACGTACATAATTTCATCACAATTTAGCTGGAAATGTCGAAGCTTTTGTAATAAATTAGTATTTGTAATATGAAGTTAAATTTAAAATAAAAGCATCAGTGTTTTTACTGGCTGACAGTAATGGAATGCTGCCCTCTGCTGGTGGACACTCGTTATTACAATGAGTGACACTATCTGACTGGAGTTTCTATAATGTAGATAATTATAATTATATATTCTATATAATTTGATCTAAATAAAAAGTAAATCACTCAACAAACAACAGTCAGTTATTTTACATAAGGAATTGATTGAATTATTTATTTATTTATGAACTATATAAATGTAATGTAATTACAAGCAGATTTTTCTTATTTATTAACACACAGTGTTTGTTGCCAATTACTAAACACCTATGAAGACATATTTTATATAATATGACAACTGTTGACATGACGGGTAAGTTAGTCTTACAGGAGGGAGTTATGTTAATGAAATATAAGATACATTTTAATGATCGAATTCGAATCCTGTTCAGATATACTAAATTAGATTAAAGTGAAATGTCTCTAACTCACCTGGAGGACTCCTGCTGCCTGTAGATGTCTATGATGTTCTCCACCAGCAGGTTCCTCTGCAGGCCGTAGACCCCGTGGCGGTCCAGCGCCACCTCGTGACGACATGACGGGCAGCGGAAGCGGCCGCCGCAGGCCGCCAGGCTGGAGGCGCTGCGGGACTGCCAGAGAGGGTTGGCTGCCTGGAACCAGATCACAACAACAAGGAGGAGCTGCTGAAGATATCATTTATCTGGTTTATCAGAGCAGACAATAATAATGGGATGTAGTGTGGATGTAATAGTAGATATGTTGAGTTTCTATTTATGAACTGTATTATATAATATGTGTGAAACTGGACTAAATTTCCTATATTGACATTTATCATAACAAACATGTGCATATAATCAATGTGGAGACTTTATGTTGACATTACATTTTTCTACTTAACTACATTCCCAGAGATCATGAAACTTAAACTTCATACTTTCACATGCTGACACTCAGTACTTCATCCACCTAGTGATGAGTGAGTAAATATTGAGACAGAGAAACCAGGGCTGCTGTTACGACTGTTAGTCGGTGGATTTAAAACAAATATTAATGTCCTTTTTAAAAGTAAAGTTCATATATATGAAACACATTTGGGTCACAGTGACAGACATAAAGAGCTCATCACTGGGTTTTGACTGCAAATCATTATGTTATAGCTTTTAAAGTCATTTATTGTGAATTTCAAGAAACAATTAAAAAATAAAGAGATATTGTGAGGAGAATGTAATCTAATTGTGGTGCTCCTAGAAGTTTGAAAAGCTTTGTTTTCAGAATTGATTGTAAACATGAATTAATGTTAGAAGAAGAGGAAGAACATCTAACACCCAGGAGGGTTTGGGTGGAGAGCACCTTCAAATGAACACAGCTGTTTTGTCACCTGGAAGATGTCGTTGGCACACTTGCGACAGAGGTTGTGCTGGCAGGGCAGGATGACCACGGGTTTGGAGAACATCTCCAGGCACACAGGGCAGATCAGCTGCTTCTCCAGGTTCTCCATGGTGACCCCGCCGCCTGCTGCCGGGGGCTTGAAGCCAGGGGCAAAGTTCATCACCTCCAGCGACGAAGGAGACAGACGATGAGGAGATATTCCAGCTCTTTGCTGTTGAATCAGGAATAATCCAGCTCTGTTTTACCAGTTCCCCTTTTAATATCCAATTCCTCCAGCACTTGTTCTCTCTATCTTCTCTTCTGTGTATTTACCCAGCTGTCCATCCTGCCTGAAGCCCCTGTAAAGACCCTCCCAGACCCTCTGTCTCAGTCCCACAGCAGCCGGACTGTCGACTGTTTCTATTCTTAGCTCAACAGTTTGTTCTGTACTTGGGTTACTGTCTAAACTGCGTTCCACAGCCAGACCACTGGTGGGTCAGGGTGGGGTAGAGGGTCTCTGCAGTATCCAGGACCGGGGATCAGGTGTTAGTGTTTTCATCCAGTCTTGACACAACCTCTGGAGGGCATAAGAGGATCTCTATCTGTTAAACTTCATCACTAAGTTTTTGATCACATATGTAGGTAGATCCAAAAGAACCAACATCTTCTCAGCCTCT
>CAAKHC010011921.1:21253-33576 GCA_901007825.1 Macroramphosus scolopax
AGTCTTACATGGGAAGTGCAACTAAAGACAATACAACCATTAATTCACCACGTTGCTTCAACAGTAAAATACTTTTGAACAATCATGAACTTGTTATCCTAAACCTCCTGGCTGGAAGGCTGTGTTGTGTAGCTAAAGATATGATTGTGTTACAGACGTAAAGAAGATCCCAGAGTCTGCCCTGCAAACACCCTCCAGCCAGGAGCCGAGCTACTTCGAGATCCCCACCAAGGAATCCCCCTCCGCAGCTAAAGCAAATGACGAGGCTCCCTCACGAGAACTGGAGGCCGGTGGTTCCTCTGCTGTGGAGTCTGTCCACGGTCATGCGTCCTTCACCATTGAGTTTGACCCCGGGGCCTCAGGTAAAGTGACGGTCAAGGATCAGGTAGCGAAATTGTGCCTAGAGACCAGGCCACGTCCTAAAAGGGGTGTGGGGGAGGAGCTGAGTCCGCTTCAGACAGCCATGGTAGCAGCAGAGGTCAAAGTTGCAGATTGGTTGGCCCAGAATGAGCTGCCACTGGCGCTCAAAGAGACGGTCGCAGAGGATGAAGGGGAAAGTGTGAAGAGCGATGTGCCTGTACAACTGAGGAGTCTTAAAGGTGTGTATCTGCTTGTTACGTCCAGTTAATCTCTCAGCTCCCTTGTCTCCTTGTTTACATCCTGACCCTTTACCTCTCGCATGCTAGACAGTAAACATGAAGATGGCACACAGAGTGACTCGGAGAACGCTCTTGGAGAGCAGCGGAGGGCCGCCACTCTGGATGAGCGTTCTTGGGGGCTTTGGGGCGGCGCAGGGATGAAGATCAGGGAGGGGCGGGCTAATGTTCCAGAAGGGCTCTTCGCAGAGGAGGAGAGTCCTGCACGCCGACGGAAGTCTTCAAGTTCAAGACTAGCAAGCGGCTTCGTGGAGAGGCGACACGGCTCTGCACCGCATCGGCTGGGTAGTCGCGATGAATGCTATCAGCATGGAGACGACTATAGTGACAGGGGGACCTACACCATAGAGGTGGAGAATGGAGATCATGAGGAGGAAGAGGCGAGGAAAATGATTGACAAGGTGGGAGAAAGAAAGAAAATGTAAAATTTTCTGTATCAACTCAGTTTCTTATTAAATAAAATAATGCTTTTTCACTTTTGTATGTGTGTTTTCAGGTGTTTGGTGTGGAAGAGCAGGAGGCCGTGTGTGCGTCCAGGCAGGGGAGTGTTGACCAAAGAGAAAGGCTCAGCTCCCAGAGGTCTGCCACCAGGGACAGAGGCAAACCCGGACGCATGGATACAGAGGTGCAAAAACTTAATGCATTAGTACCGTCAGTTAAGACTGAAGTTTGCCAAGTTTTTCTGGTAAATTATGAGATATTTTTCCTTAATGCTGTTTTTGCTCAGGTCCTGCCTGAGGAACTGGTGGTTGGAGGTCCTCGCTGGGTCTCGCAGTGGGCAACTCTCGCGGCCAGCCACATTAGGACCGACCCTGAGGGATCAGGTGGCGAGAGTCACCCCATAGTTACAGAGGAAAGAGGTACACTTTGGTTGGTCTCTGAATGAGTTGACCCTGTGTTTCAAATAGGGATTTAAGTGACTTCAGGATTCTGTTTATTATTTGTTTTCCTTTATTTCAGCTGAAATAAGTGAGTCAAGCCACTCGTTTGCCTCATCTGGCCACACGGAGCGTAAGAGGAGAGCCCTGCCCCAGCTGCCTTGTGAGGAAGTTGCCCTCGGGAGGAGGACCCCAGGTTCGGGTCTGCGAATGGATATGGGAGAGAAACAGGACACAGAGCTGCAAGAGAAGGAGAACCAGGAGGAGAAGATAGCCAAGCGCAAGAATCAGTCAGGTCACAGTACGGCCGGTGTGGGCAGCCCTCGTCGTTCCTCGCCAGCCAAGTCACAGGACAGCGGTCGTGGGAGCTCAGGCCAGCCAGGTGTTTCGGTCAATCTACCCCCTCGTCCAATGAGCAGTGGAGAGAGGAAAATAGAGGAGGCACAGAGGAGGAAAAAGGAAGAGGAGAAGGCCAGGGAATGTAGTGGAAAACCATTGTTGAGGCAGGAGAGTTTTACTGTGGAGAAACCGAGTTCCAATGTGCCCATTGAGCTCATTCCACGTATTGATGGACTCACAGGTAACAGAACTCAGAGTAGGGCGGCTGGCGTTGACAGCACCACACTGCAGAAAGACTCTGAGGCTGTGGCAGCCTTCTTAGAGACCACTGTTTCAGACCAAGGTGATCCGCCAAGTCAATCCATCGAAGGCTCCATTTCACCAGAGTCAGACGTGGACACAACCAGCACGGTGAGCCAGGCTGATGCAGCGAGAAAGGTTGTCCAAAAACGCAGGAATCTTGCAGGACAGCAGAGGGAGAAAACGATAGTGCGCTCCTCTGGCAAAGGGCCAGCTGTTGGCCGAGAGACCCAGGACAGGAGGGTCAAGACCAGAACATCTGGACCGCAGAAGCCAAGCCGCCCCTGGACATCTTTGGACCTCACTGATGATGATGTCAACTCCAATTCCCTCCTCTCTGACTCCCAGCCCACATCCACACAGGAATCCAGAGGTTCTCACGCAAGAGCCCAGACAGGGAACACAAAAGTGGGGGCCAGCACCAAGTCTAGTCGGGCTAAGGTCACCCAGGCCCCTGCCTCCTCTACAGCCAGTAAAACCCCCAGCGCCCCCAAGCCCAGACCCACAAGGGCCTCACTGCTGAGAAGAGCCCGACTGGGGGACTCGTCCGACACAGAACCTGCTGATCTGGACAGGATGTCAGTGGCCTCCGAGGCCTCCACTGCTAGTTCCACATCCAGAACAGGGATGGTAAGAAGGGGAATGTCCAGGATAGAGGCTCTGGCACAGCCAAGGAAGCCAAGGGTCGGCTCCCCGTCCGCCCAGAGTGATTCGGAGGCCACTGTGACAAGGAGTAGAGGTGTTGGGGCCAAGAGTGCTGCAGGTGATTACGCCATCAGACAAGGACTAAGAGGGTCCAATGTGCTTTCAGCGTCTGGACCCAGAGCCAGGGCCAACAGTGTCTCCAAGCTGCCTGACAAAAATAAATCATCATATGGACATGTCACACCTGCATGTAAGTTATTTTCAACTTACTCTGATGTCCATGTTGCATAAATTCTGTCCCTTCGATGGTTCACTTAATGCTCTCACTGCTTAAACATTGTTTCCGCAGCCGGAACTCGGTGGCGCCGTGTGCCCGTGGAGTACGCCTCCACTTCAGAGGACGAGTACGGTTCAAACCGGCACCGATCCAAACAGAGCCACACACGGCAGTTCCCTTCTACACGGGTAGCCCAGTTGGGGGGTTCGGCCCCGGCCACGCCCACACCTGCAGGACTCGTGGCCCTGAAGCAGCAATCCAGGGAACAGGATGAGTATATGAGAGACTGGACAGCTCACAGCGAGGAAATTGCCAGGTATGTAGGTGAGAGGGTGCTTCTCTTGTTTAGAGGTTTAAGGCGCTAACTGTTGTAGCCATTGAATCCTTTGTGATTTTCATTGACTAAGAGTTGAATCATTGCCATGATAATAACAACAGATATTCACAATCCACTCAGGGTGAATTGGAACTACTGATCCCTTAACTTTCCCAATACTACCATCATCAAGTTCACACTTACACTGGTTTATAACCGAAGACATGCCAAGCTGTACCTTTATGTTAAAGGCTAATTAGTATAAATAGTATGCAAAATAATAAAGACGACATGGTACACATGTTAGCATGCTGATTTAGCAAAAAGCACCTATGTCCCACCAAGTGCAGCCTCGTAGACCTGCTGGCAAGGCTACAGGCTAACCGTCTTATTGGAAACTATTTTCTGTGCACGTCTTTTGATTTGATAGTTATGAGCTCTTAAATTATTAATGGTCATCTCACGTCTGTATTTGTTCAATAGGATTAGTCAAGACCTAGCCAAAGACCTCGCCATGCTCGCCAGAGAGATTCATGATGTAGCAGGGGAGATCGACTCCGTCAGTCCTGCAGCTCCTGACCCTGCAGTGTTGGTAAGGCATAAACATTAATCCAAACATGGATTCTATGTCGTGTCATTTACTCAACACAGGGTGAGTAAATGGGTCTTCCAGGAGGCCCACAACATAATGGGAATAGGAGAGGTTTGAGCAAAATTGGGATCTGAACATTTAGCATTTTATTTCTCTTTTAGTTGGAGGAGCGTGTCTTTGATGACAGCCTGGAGATGGGGGGTCCCTCCACAGATCACAGCGGCTTCCTGGGAACCAACGGGCAGTCAGTTGAGCTGCGACCGAGATCCAGTGGACAGGGATCCCGCTCCATTCGCCGACAGACATGGAACAGAGATGATGTGAGTCCCTCTTTCAATATCAAAAACTAGTAGGAGAGACCCGGCCCCTCCTTGTGCTATTCGTGATCTCTTTAGAGCAATGTCCAATGATGATGTAGATGGCAACAAAAACTGGAGGTTGTATTTGTATTGGTGCCAATGTCATGTATTATAGATGACTCTGTCCTCAAAGCGTGAATAGCCTCCTGGCCTACCAATAGAAATGTCTTTCACTATCAGGTGTACTGTGGATAGTAATGCAAATGCATTTCTATAAATGTAAACTTAGTCTTGATTATTGTACGTGAGGAGGGAGAAAACAACCCTGGGCCATTACATACTGTAATTATAGTGTTGCTGTTCAATAGATGCAGTATAATAATTGTGTAGAGTTCAATTTGGCTTCCACTGATAAACTGAATGCACTGTAGTGTATCATAGGATCGTAGTGTTGCCACTAGAGGGAGCCACTTACATACTATTGCAAAAGCTTCTGACTGGAGCACTGCTGGGCAAGCCAGTGGCAGACATTCATGTGTACAATGTCATGGTCACAATCGTGGTCATTTCTGTCCAAATAGCATTGAAAAGGCATTAAAATCATTGTATTCCACAATACGTTAAAGGGATTTTGATGTGTCTTTCTCTTATTGTCCGTCAGGGCATGCTGGATAGTTTACTGCTCGCGTCTGTGAATCAACTCTCAACCAGGATACGACAGTCAGTCGACAAAACAACCTGCAAAATCAGGTAAGCGTCTTTCTACATCATGTTTAAAGGATGGGGCTCACTGAAAACACGTGTTCTGGTAGCATTACACTTTGTAGAGAAATATATTGTTTTCAGATTCGCTTCTGTTTTACATGTTGAAACCAGGCCAATTAGCACAAGTTGAGTGGCACATCACAGAGGTTCCCACTGACAACCAGCTGCACGTCTTACTCAGCCTCACACACTACTCTCAGGCCTTCATTCATTCCTCCAATATACTCACAGTTACTTTACACTTCAACTATCAAGAGCTATATCAGGGTTATTTCCATGTGCTTTCATCTCATCTCGCTTCATCTTGAACCCAAGGATCCTTTTCAAGGATAAAGAACGGAAATGGGACGTGATCGAGAACAAACTGCAGTCGGAGCACGACTCCTTACTGCTCAGGAGCTCCAACAAGGTGATGAGCTTCTGCTTCTCCTGTCTTCTTCTTACACTCAGGGCTGCGGAGTGATTTGTGCAGTGAAATCCTGCATGTCAAAAACCTCTGTTCATTATGGAAAGCGAGTTAATATGTGGATGTTTCTGCCTGTATATCTGTTTTAACTCAACCCTAATTTGCTGAGTTGGCAGAGGTGTTGACAAACTCACTAAGCCAGACATTTGTAAGGATACAAAAGCTGCTTAATGTGAAGACTTATAAAAACAGTGGTCAGGGAATCAGTGTAAGGTTTTGTTGATAGCAAGAAGACAGCATGAAAGGCGATTTGTTATGGCTGCAGTAATAAGATATTTTGCCTCCATGTTTATTTATGTTCATAATCCGTTAGCTTTTAATTGAATGAGATTAAGGCCGTACAATATCAAATCTGCTCTCTCTTTCTCTGAAGTTGTATAAAATATGGGCTGTAATCCAAGGCAATCATAGGGACAGTAGACAGTAATACGGTTGTGTGGGGGATGAAATCATAGTAAGTCTTAAACATGCCATCTTGATGACCGTGTTTAATTCCATTTAAGGAGAAGAGAGAACACTACAAATGGTTGTGTGATGGAGCAAGAAGACTTACACACTGTTGTTGCAGGTGCACAAAATTGGAGTCCTCAAAGTTACAACCTCCCTCTGGGGCAGGGTCATAAATTCTGCATTTAACCAAGTCTGGCCTCGTGTGAACCCCTGAAGAGATTTGTCTACCCAGAGCGCAGTAAAAGGGCTCATAAAGCCTACCTGAGTGTACACGGCTGCAAACTTATTTCTGCAGAGATTAATTGAGTTGAATATCTGGTGTACGATCTTTCACTTCCTTAATTACATCCTGGACAAGCCTTAATATTTTATTTACGTTCTCTTGATAGGAGATTTCAACTATTATTCAAGACCTGAGGAGAGTGGAACGACAGCTGCTTGGTATGTATCTGATGCTTCTCATAAAGCGTCACTGTTTTTACAATAAAGATGGATCAAATGTTCAATGTGAAAGGTGTCACACATAATAATGTACCCACAGAGATGTAGCCCCCAACACTGCAGTTCTCCTCATACCCGTAGGGCATTGTTGTTTCTTTCAGCCAATTACTTTGCTGTTTTTTTTTCGGTCCCATGGCTCTCAGTGTAATCATATAGACTGTATAAAGGACGTGGACAAAGGCACTGTTGCCATGTGCTTGTGGAATACTGTTTTAAGCTGTTGTTACCATTGGGGTATTTTGATGAGAGGGTGGAGATGCAAGCATTGCTGATATGCATTGCTGTTCATCTGTCCTAACAAAGTGGTAGTTACATGTCAAACACGAGGTAGCCACGCCCTAAAGTATATCCTGACATATAGCTTATTTCACTCTAAAAGGGACCATACTTTACTATCTGAGCATGATTCTGTATTGAAGGGGACTTGAAATCAGAGATTGAGACCATGAACTCTTCAGGAAAATTATATTAAATTAAATTTTCTTATATACTTCTACGCAAGCAGGTATTTTAACTAGTGGAGTCGCCCCCTGCTGTCCATCTGAAAGATTGCAAGTTGATATTTCCACATTGGCTTCACTTTTCCCACTGAGAGGCTTGTCCACCTCTTTCAAGCTGTTTCCAGCAGCAAATGAAACACAATAAAATCCACCGTACATGACCTGCTCAGTACAACATTTCAGATAAAGTTAGCAGCTATGGTTTGCATAGGGAAGCATTTAGCATCCAGATACTTCCTCCTGAGTTTGCGGAGACAAAAACAGAGCTAAGAGGAAGACTTATGTATTTACGTTTCTGTCTCAACAAGACAGAAACAACAAAGAAAGAGCAACATTGTTCATTTAGCATTTCTCCTAGATGCTAACAGTTCATTTTTAAAGGTGATGATAGGCAGTGATGTGTTCAACATCTGATGTTGCAGGTATTATATGTGTCTGTATTGGAAGTGTGTTGAAGTGAAGAGGACTACTTTTGATTGTTTGTTCTGCTCAAATCATACAGTCATTGATATGATGGTGGACCCGGATGGCACCCTGGATGCCCTGTCCGGCCTCGGCCTCACCAGCCCTCTGACTGACCAGAAGATCAGTCCTCCAACTCAGCAGGGGGCATCAGTGATGTTCCCTGGAGCAGAAGCTTCCTCCAACACACTGTCGGGCTCCAGGCATGAAGGAGCCTCCGGTGAACCCCACTGACTGTCGGACCAGGTGGCCGAGCGAGACCAAGTGTCCCAACAGAGCTCCAGACCCTATAACACACACCCTGAGGACATCATTTAAAATGCATCCTTTATATTGAAATTATTCTGGAGGCAAGAGAAGAAGTAAAGTAAGGTAAGAGGTGAGGCCTATTCCATGGGACTGACTTACTACCAATCAGAAGAACAACATTATCAATTTGCATTTCTTGGGATGTCAGATATACTGAATGAAAATATTAAATTATTATTTGCTCAGCCTTTGAAGAAGCTATGACATCATAAGTAGTAGCTTGTATGTGTTTTTGTGTTGCAACGCATTCCTGTCATCCATTATCCTTAAAACGGTTGATTATGGGGCTGTGGCTGAAAGGTTGGAGAAGCGGACCTTTGATCCCCTGGACTGGCAGAAAAAATGTGGGCAAGGGTTTAGTGAAGGAAAAGCTCTACACCCCCTCAACATTCAGAGCAAAAAGTGACTTTGAGCAAGACACCAAACCCCCAATTTCTCCCCTGGGTGCTGCTAATTGGCTGCCCGCGGCTCTGGCGTGCGTGTGTGCGTCCTAAGGATGGATCAAATGCAGTTAAAATTTACGAAAATATAAAAGAACATATTTTAAAGATTACAGGACAAAGTATGGTCATTTTCCGAATTTCCATTTGGATTCATTATCCTGTGTTTTCCAGAGTCTCTCTGACTTCTACAATAAGTGAAGCTCAGTCCCTCCACTATATTATAAGCCTTGAAATCTTTGCTTGTTGTCAGTTAACTGACTTCTGCCTATGCAGAGACGTCCACTAAGAAAGTGCAAAGGTGTCCAAAAAAAAAGAGTAGTTCAGCAGAGTTGTGTGTGAAAAGTGTTCTTCCATGAAGTTACTATGGCAGGATCCAATTATAAATATATTGTTGGCCAGTTGCAATTGAAATTGCAATTCCCAAGCCTGTCTCAGTAAGGATTTTCCATCAGACGAGGCCATGTTGCTTGTTTCCTTCTAGGAATGTACAGTATGCACTCGTGTAAATGTTTCCTAAAGTTAAATCGATGCCCTTTGCCAATTCTTTCTTGAGGCAATGTAATTTGCAACCTATCAAAGATGAACCATGTGTGTTAATAGAAACTATAAAGTCTAATGTAGCTCCCAGAAAGGTTTTTCCTCCTCCAAATGTATTTTGTCACAAGTGCCCTGGATCAAACAATCATCGTAGTTGCATTGTATCAGCTGGTGAGGGGAAAGTCAAACTAGTTTCTTTGCACATTTGAAAGCCGATACTGTGTTCGTACTCTGTCCCTGTGACGCTCCTTCATCATGTTGACCAAAAAGAAAACAGGGTTAAAAGACGTCTGCCTGTACAGATACGTTTTATCGAATTCTTTTCTAATCTCAAACAGAGTGTTGTGTTTGAACCAGCAGCGACGGGGCTACCTCCAAGTCCTGCAGCTGCAGGCTGCAGCCATGCAATGGAGGGGTGGACAGTGGAGTCTTGCCTCATACCAATGTTTACACATGAATGTAACCTGATCAGAACTGTTGAAAAGATTTTAGCCAACTTACGACTTTAATAAAGGTTAACGGTTCCGTTTCGTGCTCAGCACTGTACTTTGTCTTTGGGGAAACTTGCTTGGATGCTTTGTATTTTTTTTTCTTTCTAATGATGTTCGGCTAAATACTGACCTTGCAATACCTGTGTATTGTTTGCCTCATTTCCAATAAAAATGCATGATTACATGACTTCCACTGCAGTGCAGGTGTGACATTTTGCTAAAGAAAAATGTGCTAAAATGATTATGACAGAAGTGGAAAACTGGTTAATGCAATAAAATCTGAGACCTATTGGTCCAATCGTAGGTTGGCAGCAACAGACAAACAACCTCATTCCCCTCCCCGCATCACACTGAACCAAATCTGTTGATGCATGTCCATCTGAAGGATCTGATCCATCCTCTAATGAGAGCAGCTGCTCGGTCGACGTGTCTCCAATTACAGAAACAAGTCCAGCTTCCTCAAACGACTTCTGTCCAGCGCAGCGCTCGGGTCTCGCTTTACTGACCAAACTGTCTGTGTCCAACTGTCAAGACCAGTGTTGCTGATTAAATATCAATCAAGATTTTGTTTCCGCATTTCTTATTTCTCCCCAGATGTTTCCAGAAACACGATTAAGTGTGCTGTTTACCTGTACAATGAGAAAGTTTGTGACCCCCTCCGGCCACCACGTTGGAAACAATCAGAGTCAGCAGTAATCCCCTCGGCCCTCTCTCGGCCCCCCCAGTGCCAGAGCCACCGCACGGCTAATTCATTGTATGTCTGCAGATATTCTGCTCCACTTCCTTAATCCTTAAAGCTGTGGGGGGGCTTTTCTCTCTCTCATGGGTAACATTCACACTGGTTGCCAGCACAGCCCAGTGCTTCTGCAGGTGTTCACCTGAGTGGGGACAGTTTAGTTTAGTCTAGATTAGATTCATTAAGTTTGGGTCCCCTCCGGGCTCCATTACTGTGTTCACACTGCTTGCATTTAATGCACGAGGATAAAATATTCATATCACTGCAGGTTCATCTCGGTGGTGTCGGTCTGGACTTCCTTAAAATAAGAATAATGTGTTTATTTGGGCAGGTGGTGAAGTACTTGCCGGTTGATGCACAGCATATGCAACATTTAGTGTAATTTCAGCTGCCATGGATGATTTAGCACCTATGTGATCGCAGAGTGAATTTTTTATGTATTATGCTATGCGCTAAGGGCACTGGGGGGGGGAGCAGAATGAGAAAGCAAAAAAATCAGACTGAGGAACACACAGTGTGTCTGAGAATCACCACACACACAACGGCGGCTGCAGCAGATGCAGAGAGAGGTGTGTCTCTGGTTGGACAGGCGGCTTTCGTCTGTGGAAAGTGGCTTTGTTATTTGTTCAGACAGTAGACAGCCTTTGTTTGGAGGTGCACTCAGGAGCGGCTAGTTATTGTGTAATAATGTTGACAGAGGGGGAATTGGGAGAGTGCGGACCTCCACCTCGACGCTTGCAGTTGCTTCCTCCAACTGCATGTTCTGCTCCACCTGCAGCCTCGGTCAGAAACTTGTAGTTGCAACCTTCAACTGCGTGTTCTGGCAGACTGATGCCATCCTCGGCTTTCCCAACAGCCTCTGCCAGCAATCTGCATCACCACCTCCATCTGCAGATCCTGGTAGAAAAGCTTTATGTGACAACCACACACCAACAACCTCGGCCACAACCTACATGTCACCTTCTGGCAGGAAGCTGCATTTCAAATCTCCATCTCCAGCAGCTGCCAATACCTGCAGGGGGAGGTGGTAGTGCAGGTTGCTGGATGACACCAGCAGCCCAGACATCCTTTATTTCCATCCGCAGATTCTGGCAGGAAGCTGCAGCATTGCCCAGGAGGTAGAGCAGGTCATCTTGTAATCAGAGGTTTCCTGTTTGATTGCCAGCTCCTCCAGAGTCTGTGTCAAAGTGCCCTTGAGCAAGACACTGAACCCTGAACCATCCTGAAGAGCAGTTTGTCACCTTGCAGCCTGTTTAAACGTGTGTGTGTGAGTGGGTGCAACCTTTGCTTCCTTCCACTAGCCTGTCCAAACCTGTACAGATTCAGACTTCACCTCCAATCTAGAGTCCCGGCCCAGACACAACACAAAGATCTGCTCTTTCTTGAGGTGGACGCATCGCAGGCTCTTGAGAAAAACACTATGTGGACGTGGGCCCTTTGTTTTACACCAGTAGACAGAGCCAGACGAGCTCCTTCCCCTTGTTTCTAGTGTTTGTGCCAAGCCAGGTCTAATGGGCGCAGGCTGCAGCCTTGAAATCAGCATATAAACAAATATAAAGTTTTACTCTTGGCAAGCAAATAGGTGCTTTTCCCAGGTATTGAACCATCAAAGTCGAAATAAGAAACAGTCTCGCTGCCAAACAGCCCACCAGGGTTGAATTCATTAAACAGACTACTGACTGTATCTGTTGGTATTGATACAGGGGCCTCCAGGGATCTGCACTTTCAATTGGAAACACAGTTTTACATGCACTAGCACTTTTTTACGTCCATAACATGGATTAATTGCTCACAAACAATCTCCACTCTTCTTGTGTGTTGACCTCTCTCAGAGCAGGCTTCATATTATACACATAACTTTATTAATCCTAAGAAGGGCCGTTCGTTGGAGCCACACATGGAGCACCAAACACTCGATGATTATACAGTACATCCGAGGCAGTGGATCAAAGATCAGAGTTAGTAGAAGGACAACAGTGAACATCCATATAAAATAAGAACGCAAAAAGTTCATATCAATAATCCGTCTGATATAAGTTACATACATATAACAGATTCAAAAAGAGGTTGTCACCCACATTAAGAGGATTATTTGTTGTCCACACTTGACAACCGACTCTGTTTGCATCAAACTGGAGACGAGTCGCAGACTGCGTATCAGTATTCTGGACGTGAGGTGGTAGGAAATTAAATTTCATACAGTCGTGCTTGTGTGTGTGTGTGTGTGTGTGTGTGTGTGTGTGTGTGTGTGTGTGTGTGTGTGTGTGTGTGTGTGTGTGTGTGTGTGTGTGTGTGTGTGTGTGTGTGTGTGTGTGTGTGTTTGTGTGTGTGTGTGTGTGTGTCTGTGTGTGTGTGTGTGTG
>CAAKHC010011931.1:4267-20599 GCA_901007825.1 Macroramphosus scolopax
GGGGGGGGGGGGGGGGGGGGGGGGGGGGGGGGGGGGGGTCTGATTGCCTGGATGCACTGAGGACCTTCTAGAAAACATGACAGATGTTTGTCCCTGCAGGAGAACATGACTAACGTGTATCCATGTTCGGCTCCGCTGACGTGTTCTGACAAGCTACTGAGTCAGGACGAGTACGGGGGAGCAGGGACGGGTGGACCGATCAGGAAGGACACGCCCACTCGGAGCAGGATTAACAAAAAGATAGACTCAGGAAGTTACCAGCAAAAAAAAAAGTAATATCTATAGTGTGGAAACAGCAGCTGGTGAACGAGAATTGGAACACGTCCGGTGGTACTTTCATCTCTTTACAGTTTAATGTGCTGCCGAACACGGAAAAACATCTGATCACTTTCATGCAATTCAATTTAACGGCTGCACTGTTGCTGTCATGTTGTGAGAAGAGACGAAGCAACAACGATGTGAATAATTAACCCCCCCCCCCCCCCCCCCCCCTCCCTACAAATTGCTACTGTGGGAAATATTGAAGTTTACGGTCTCAGCATATGAAACATTCAGACTTTCTTTTCTGCCAACATGATCTGCAGTTCAGGACGACGTGCTTGCTGCAGACAGACGGAACACGTCTTGTATTTGTATAATTCGCCCGCCCGGTGCGTCCGACACTAAACAATCCCACTCATTACCTCCAAGTCTTCATCGTCTTGAAGATGAAGACTTGCACTGACAGCTTGTTCATGTCTGACAGCTCAAGATTTGTGAGGGTAATAGGTCTCAGAGCCACTGAGTGGGGGGGGGGCACTTTTATTTAGTCACTGATTAAATTAATTAACAGGATTAATCACGTCGGACTGTAAAGATTCATGAGGGCTCCGAGTGCCAGAGACAGCAGCTCCATGAGCGAGGAGCCGGTAACGGAACCATGAATGGAACTCTGGCTGCTAAAAATGGACCGCGCACAGTTTACAGTGTAATAACACGGTGGATGTTAGCAATCAGCATGTGGACGTGAACGATGGAGCCGGCAGCCGACACCTGCTGCCGGAATGAGTCAACGTATGACTCATTAAGAAAGCAGAAAATAAACGTGCCCGTGGCGACGGGCTGCTGGTGGAAAATATCTAAATAAAAGATCTGAAAAGTCTTTCTGTCATTCCAGCAGCCCCCCACAACAATGTGCCGCCCTGACTTTACAAGTCAGCCCCCCCCCCCACTACTTCTGTAGTTAACAAATCACTGCACATGGGAAGCAAACATCTGGATGGATGGACATCATCCACGGAGACATGAACCGTCCGGTATCCGTCTTCTCGGGTGGGGAGCTCATTTCTACACCAGCGTGCACTCAGAACCACCTGGAATCTATGAGACGGAGTCGTATACAATATGTTGGATGACATTTCATCCGAGGATCCGGGAAAACGTTGAAAAACGGAGAGTAAAACATTTTAATTACTACAAAGTTGGGTCAGCGGCACTGTGGTGGTGGGTGATGTCAGTCTGGGGCGAGAGAGGACCAGATGTTGGAGAGCATCACTGGCAGCTGTTTCTTGTGGGAGGTCACGACCTTGTAAACATGTTGGTAATGTAACAGATTTGTTGACTTAAACAGCAGGATGGATTTACGGTTGTATATCTAGTAACATATTATGTAGTTTGATCCGTGCAGATTCATTCAGAGTGTTTGCTGATGAATGATGAGAGCTGGCTGCACCAGAAGAACCGTTTTAGATGACTTGACAACTTAAATCCTTGTTAACAGCGAGTGTGGAAGCAGAGCAGCTGATCATGGAGGTTATCATAGACAACCTTCCTGTCAAACATTAGAAGAGGCACCGTTTCATGTGCTTCCAGTCGGATCTTGAACTCATCCAATTACCAAGAAACATGTTCCGCCTGCCGTCGTTATAATTACAGTCGTCTGACGACCTTTTCAGTCTCCGTTTCTGTCTCAGATTTTGTTTAAAATGAATGCATGAGCACACGTCTGCCTCCGTTGGTCCTGCTGATTCACCATTATCAATCAATTCCATCTTCCCCGGCAGAGCAGGAGACCTGATCCTGCAAAGTCTCCATCCATCATGAAGGCCCTCTTATTAAAAACGCCAAGGGAAGACGAGGCAGTGACGGCTGGACGCACGTGAAGACTAAAGCTGCTGTTGAACTAAAGTCAAGTAGCATTGTGTGATATCTAGTTCCTGAACTGGAGACTTCAGTATCTTTGTACCACCGGCAGACGAGGCCCCCATGATCTGCAACATTACTGCACCTCACAAGATGGGAACAAACCTGATTAACATTCAATTAAAGGAAGTTAATGTGATGGGAAAAGTTGAATTTTCTAGCCCGTCGTCGTGGATGCAAAAGGATTAAATGGATTTCATTTTGGCACATAATTCCTTGTGAAAACTTCCTTTTGCCGTTTCTAAATCTGCTCTAACACGTTTTAAACTCAACTTTCTGCAAATGAGGTCCAATGCAACCCTGCAGGCTTTAGGACGCTCACACTGCTACCAGAGGTTGACCTCCGTCTGACCTCTGACTGTCTGACGGATCTCAGAGGGTCGTGGGTTATATTCCCACCTGGACTGAGAGCTGCCCACTCGTGGTTGAATTACCCAGGATGCATTGCACTGCCAGGACCAGACATGGTGCAGCAAGCTGAGGAAACATTTCTCTGACTGGTTCTCGTCACCTTTCAGCACCAGAGATGCACAGTGAATAATTTCATTTGTAGATTGAACAGGAACGCTGCCGTCACGTTTAAATAATCCAGACAGACGACCAACGTACGTCTTAGAGCACCTTGTTACAGTCAGCAGGCATCACACCGTACACGGAGGGTACAAGAACCATGCAGACAACAGGGGGGTTCGTTCCCTCCTGGGGGGCTCATGTACACAACTTTGCAAAGCTTTGACTCTAAATGCTGTCAGCATTCAAACAGATGTGAAACCAGCTGCAGGCGTATCATGGATACACACTAGCCTGACAGTTGTGTACACATGAATAAGTCTGGCATCGCTCTGCAAACTCCTACAAGAGGAGCTGGTTGTCGACGTGCCGCACATGTACCCGTGTTCTCCATTCAGTTATACGTGTTAGTAAATTCATCTTCCGTCCGGGGGATCTGCCAAGAATACTGAAGCAACTTCCAAAAAGAAAATATGGTGAAGGGACAGCAGCCGGCAAAGGTAACAAACAGTCGGCAATATTCCTCATCAAAAAGGAACATATAATCACTGCCTGAGAAACCTCCAGTTACACCCCCAGTAGGACCGAAGCCCTGCAACTGACCCACGGTCACTTTATTCATACTGTAATTAAAATGCAAGATTGGCTGAGTGAGAGGCAGGTGACAGGGAGACGAGGGAGACGAGGGAGACGAGGGAGACGAGGGAGACGAGGGAGACGAGGGAGACGAGGGAGACGAGGGAGAGCTGGTCTGGAACTTCAGGATCCAGCTCGACGGCGCCGCCTCAGGACGTCCACCTGGGTGAAGTCTCACAACCTCCTGATAACACAGACGAGGGCAAACAGCTTTGTGCACTAACAAGTCAAACAAGGCTGAACAGGAGAGGGAGAATCTGAATTGTAGGAATAGAAACTGAAGGAACGACCGTCCTCCAGACACACAGTCAAAGTGTTCATCACGTCAGACTCCCTGAATGTGCAGTACATGTGACCAAGCAGCCTAATTGGCTGGCTGGCATGCCGAGAGGGAAATCACTGAATGTAAAGCAAAGCAGATTGTTTCATTTGCATGCACAGCCGACTGTGGAACCACATACAAACCACAAACATGATTCTAATGCAACCAGACTGCCGCCATCATCCGAGGCTGAATTAAAATAAATACAGGGGCGGAACCGATGTCGGCCGCGCAATGATGGAAAGGAAATATTTCATAGTCAGGACGAGGTTATTGCTCACGCTGGTGACGGTGTACTAACGGTGTACTAACACCACTCCACCAAGAGCTCTGATACCGGATCATTGGTGGTCCATATTTACAGACGGACTGCAAAACCAACAGATCGATAAACAGAGTTTTCACTGGAGCGAATGAGACGCAGGAACAATTCACATTTCTCCCTTCAGGGAGGGAACGACTGCGAGACAAACAGAGCTGGAGGAATCAAAGACAAGAAGGATGGGAAGCATGGAGATGGTACCACGGAGTCTATCTGGTCCTGAAATAGAGTCATGAAAGATAAAAGAATGGGAAAGAAAAAAGCGGAGAGTCACTTTAAAAAAAAAAGGGAAATGTGTCTGCCAGCAACACATCAGCAGATCAATGTTTGTTCACACTTTCATTCAGGAGGCCGGAGGCCCTGCTGGTTTGGATCCGGTGCTGTTGGGAGTCTCTGCACTGCGTTTACGACCTGCCAGAAACTCACTGTAACAAGTTCATGATCTGAATACATGTTCAGTCCGCCGGGCTCCTGACGGCTCCTGATTTGCATATTCAAAACAACGACGTGTTAATTTAGGCCACTGAAGTGGACTGAAAGAAAAAACACTGGCGCTAGTTGGATTCAATATTTAGGCCAAATGATGAAATAAAAAACACTTTTAATGACTTCATTCAGAACTGAACAGCATAACAGGAAGTCTGCGGACAATACGGGAAGTCAAGTGGCCAAACTCAGCTGGGGGGGGGCAGATCTTTGACAGCCCTCTGAAATTTGGAGGGAAATTGTAAATAGAGGCTCCCCAGTCAAACCACCGCAGGGATCCGGGGCTGAACTCAGCTACAAGCAGTGGCAGAGGGTAATGATGTGATTGTTTACAGCAGCTCACGTCACCAGCGTGTCCTCCTCTGGACTAATGAGGGTTTTACTGCGAGGTAGGAAGGTCGGCTCAACACTGCAGAGAGATATGACTGACAAGATGGTACAACAAGGGCACTGATGCTGCTGGGGGGCTATATACAAACAGCCAACATTATACAGCAGGTAACTTGTATAGAAAGGATTCATCATGCATGCACTAACTATTTGCTTGCATTCATTTTTGGCTGCACTGAAATGATGCATGAACAGGTGATATAAAACAAATCCTAATAACAATAATGAAGTTGTGGTGCTCCGATATGAATTTGTCTGCTGATAACAGCCTCTTAATGTTTGTGAAAGAGATACAAAGCTGTAAACTTGCATAGATGAATAGAAACATGCACTAACGGAGCACATTGCAGAGCTGCACGGTTGATCCCTCACGTGATGAATGTCAGTTAACTTCATTAGTATCACTGATCGTACTGGCGTTAAAAAAAAGGGTCAAATGTCGAGTTATTATCGGCAACTATCGCCGATGTTTGAGAAGTTGCAGGACAATAATAGCCAGTGCAGCGACTCGGATATTGTTCAAAGGATTACCTGGGTTATTTAGTGAGGATGCAACCTGCCAGAGGGAAGAACATCCAGGGGGAGCAGCGAGGTCAAAGCCGCGGTCGGAAACTGAACTTGTCTGAGCCAAACAAAGCCAGAACACGTCCAGCGTCTCCATCCACATCCCGATTCTTCCCCTCATCGCAGATCGGGAGGATCGACACAGAGCAAGAGCTCCGAGTCCTATTTAAAAGTGAATTTAGATTCGATAAAAACAAAGCCTGTTGGTTACCTTGTGTCTTCTGCAGAGTTCATCCACACGTGGGGACAAAGGGAATCCCGACGCCTCCTGGCGCCTCGTCTTCGGATGAAGGAGCAGATGTCACCACAGTATTAATGTCTTTTACTCCGTAGCAGCGGGTTTCTGTCCTCTGTTGGGCTGCTTTTACTCCTCCACGTTGTCCTTCCAACGGCGTAATCCGGACTCTTCCGTAGGTGTTCCTGTACGTGATCTGATTGTATTCCCACTTTTATACCGTTAGTGAAACAAAAACTGACGTTGACCAGAATAGATTCTCCTCCGTCGCAGTAACCCTCCTTGTTCTCACGAGCTTCTCTCCAGGACCGAGGTGATGGACATATGAGGGGTTTCGCGCATTTAAAAACTCGGTGTTCCCCTCCTTCCTCCCCTCCCCGCCTCCTCCCCCTCAGCCGACAGCGAGCTCTGACCAATCGAGAGGCTGGAAGCCAGAGCGACAGCCAATCAGAGCGTCTCACCCTGAGCTGTCAATTATCCATCAGCAGCAATCAGCGAGCGAAAGCCTGATTTCAATTAGAGCTGTAAATATTTAAGTCACCTTAAATAGTAAGATCAGAAATAAAATTTAAGAATTGTGTATTTACATTTGTTGTGAAATCAACAGCGGACAACAGGCAGAAAATAAAAAAATAATTAACGAGAAATTATCTCGGAGGGCGCAAACCGCCGCCAAATACCATGTAAAAAAATACTTTTTTTTGTTATGACTAAAAGAACTTCCCGAAAATCTACTGGGTTCTTCCTCGGCCCTGGTTACACTCCCCCAGCATAGAAGAACATCGGCCGCGTCGTTTTTGCTTAATCCTGCTAAAAAAACCAGACACACATAAACAAGTTTAGTCATGATTTAAAGGATCAACCCGACATTTATGGAAACAGTTTGTTTTTTCCAATCCCCCCCAGATTTGGATGATAAATTCAATTCCAATTTTATCTTTGTTGAGTAGGTCGATGGTGTATTAATCCTGCTTTATCACACTTTTTTAACACTTAACGTAAGAGATGTCCTACAACCTAGAAGTATACATTATTAACTATTATTAGTATCATGTCTTGCTTTCACTACGAAGTAATGTTGAGTGCATGCTCTGTTTACACTCAGCTGGCCACCAACTTCTTTAGATATTTGGTTGCATGTGGCTCTGACGTAATGACCAAAATTCAATGTATATTTGATGGGTTTTAGCAGACTATGGATGTGCAAGCAAAACTCTACTGTAGTCAGTCATAATCTGTATCTGTGCCACGCACTTCACCACTGCCACTCCCCCTAGTGGCAGGTCTTGTGACGTCAACATGAGCAACAAGTGTGACTAATTCTCTCGCTGCATATTTGGACAAAACACATATTGGACAAGCAACATATCGTCTGAAAGATTTCACAATAATATGGTATTTTTTCAGGAAGTACCTTGCTCAGGATCTTTCTCTGTCTCACCGGATCGGGGAACACATCTCTTCTCTCTTGGCCTGAGTTCTTCTGACCAGATGAACAGACACTAAAAGGGATTTGAATGTGAATCTGAAGTTAGACGTCTTTTTATTCCAGACGACAATCACAACACTTCAAAATGAGGTGGGGGGGGGTTTGCTGGGGGAGGTAATTTAGGCCCACTTAGGGAACCCACATGGAATACAATTTCATATGATTGACGCAGCTCAACATCTGCCAGATGCTGAAGTTTGACAGGAAGTGATGATCTCCTCCCCTGCTGAGTCACAGTACGAGTTGTTCTTTAAAAGCCTATTATTAACTTTACAGCAGGAGCTCAGCTAATTCCCAGAATGTACAGGTTACATCTGCCTCCTTATTCAACAGCAAATTACTTTTAAAGAGATTCCCATGATGTAGCAAATAATCTTTCATCAAGTGCTGTGTTTTCTCAGTTGACAAGAGGAAGAATGATGTGGGGAAGAAAAGAGCAGAATCCCTCCCTTGTTAGTTCACATATAATCATGTTCAGGAAGTGTGTGCGTGTGCGTGTGCGTGTGCGTGTGCGTGTGCGTGTGCGTGTGCGTGTGCGTGTGCGTGTGCGTGTGCGTGAGCCCTCTGAGACTTGCCCTGCACTGACTACAGTGGAATGGAACTTGAGAAACACTGTCATTTAATTGCATTTAAAAATATATATGGGACCAACATTAACCATCAAGGGGTTGCAGGGATGTTTTTTTCCTGAAGCTTTTCAATGCAAGTATTTATATACATATTCTGCAAAAGGTAAAAAAACAAACATGAAAGCATGTTGTGGTTTTGTTCCAGGTCATCTGATTCGTAGACATCCTCTTTCCTTCAGTCAACTCTGTCGTGATTTACCCTGTGTCCGTCTGTGTCCTCCCTGACAGAGATTGGGAGATTTCCTTTTATTTTATTTTTGTAAATCCCTTTCCCCTCTGCCACCACAAAGCACAAAGTGTAATCTCCTCCGGTTGCTGTCGAATCAGGATTTGGAAACAATGCAACAGCCTGTGGACTGATAATTCACCCATTTTCCGGCCCCCGCACGGCTGATTTATAAACTTCCTGTGTCAAGTATCAAATCTGTTTTTATGTCGGACAGAAAGGATCACACACACACAGCAGTGCTCGTCGTCGCCCTGGCAGGTGTACGTCAGGTTTGGGGTTGTGATGAATGAGGTGTTGTGATGGAACACGTGTTTGAATCCATTCTCTCCAGTTCGTCCAATTACAGGACCAGTTTGTTGGTCTACATCTGGTGTCACTTCGATTGTCCTGCTGGGTAAGAGGAGGGAGCCGTCACCTGCCCGACACACTGCTCTGATGTGTGATATTTACAGGCAGCTACAACTACACATCTTATTATCTTATCATACTTTAAAAAGGAGAGAACATTTCCCGCAGCCGCAGGGGAACAATTTCAGCTGTGAAGAATGTGAGAGGGTTCAACTTTATATAGACCCGAAATATTTTTACCAAATTGGAAGTAATTATGCAAAAGATATTTTGCATTTTTTAGGAATCTGCAGAGAGCTTAGAGAATCAGTTAGAGCTTTCCAGATTGGATTAAACAGGGACGAATATAGTCGTACACGCACACACATCCAAACCAAAGAGGGCAAATGCTGAAATCAAAATAAAATTTAAAAAAAAACAGATAAACAGCACACACACACTAAGAAATCCTGCTCTTCATCAGGCAGTTGCAGCTTTCCAGGTAGGATTACAAAAAAAAGGCTGGAAATACAGAAGAATGTGAGTCAATGTACTGAAACCCTTCTTTTATACAGTCTATGCTCCTTTCAACCAACGAATCCCGAGATTCAAGGTGTTTTCCGGTTCAAGTAATGACGTGGTGAATGATGGTATTATTATTATTATTAAGTGTATGGAAGGTGAACACATACTGCAAAACCGTTTGTGTGTGTATCGTAGTGTGTGTGTTATTTTCAACGAGGAGATTTACGTGACAGAAACTGTGACTGCAGCGTTGCCATCTGGTAGTTTAACAGGGATGCTGAGACACGTCCACACGGGCACCTACACAAACACAAACACGCAAAGATGCACGCGTGCAGGCAGGTGCACAGACACACACACCAGAATCAGCATGTCATAAATAATTCATCAACGCAGAAAGAGACAGCAGCAGCGTCCTCTGCTTTACAACTGTCGTCTTAAACACTTCATCTCATCGTATTGATGGTTCGATTCCCGATGCGTCTGCCCACTGATGATTCCAGATCAAATCCTCCCATGCAGTGTCTTCTATTATTTGCACACATACATCAACTGCATATTCACTTCCACAGATATCACAGCTCCACTTGAAGCTGCTTCTTTTTTTCCCTCTAATGAGAACAAATTCACAATCTGTTGGTGCAGGTGAGGATGAAGCATCTCCCCGTCTCAATGGACAAGCGGAATGTTTCCTGGCAACACATGGACCCCCGTCCTCTATGAAAATACAGCACAGTTTAATACCTTAGACGCGCGGGGACAACTTCATCCCGATGTTTACGGACACTGCAGTTAAGATTAGTTTGACCTTACAGCCGCCGGGCCGAGCCGACGCACCGCAGCAACACTCACAAGCTGCCGCGGTGCTGTGTGTTGTGTGCTGTGTGTTGTGTGCTGTGTGTTGTGTGCTGTGTGTTGTGTGCTGTGTGTTGTGTGTTGTGTGTTGTGTGCTGTGTGCTGTGTGTTGTGTGTTGTGTGTTGTGTGCTGTGTGCTGTGTGCTGTGTGTTGTGTGTTGTGTGTTGTGTGCTGTGTGTTGTGTGTTGTGTGCTGTGTGTTGTGTGTTGTGTGTTGTGTGCTGTGTGTTGTGTTTGGCCGAGATGAGAGTTAGAATTCCCGATGTGTCGTGTCGGAATGGACCATTTTCTGACTGTGATTAAGGTCAGGACAAGAAGAAAAGGACTGTCTGTCGGCGGGCAGTGATCAGAGGTAGAACCCTCGTTCTAGATTTGACATTGCAGTTGTAACATTTTACCTGCGAAAGCAGGAAACTGTAATGATGCTAAAACATCCCATGAAGGGCCTGAGACCTGCACGTCCACCTTATCTTCAAGTTACTCAGTCAAACAATCACACTCCTTGTTTCATATATAAACCTCATGTGTCATTCAGCTCCCACCTGGCTGACTCTTCCTCGTGCACACATGCAGATCGGTTGTTTGGAGAAGCTGCTGCTACACATTTTGGAGAGGTTTTGCCCACACACGGTCCTATCTCGCTCTCCTGCTCGTGAGTTTCACATGGCAGACGTGACTCACCGGCATAACTGCCTCTGCACACACACACACACGCACACACACACATACAGCTGTATAAAAATTGCACGATGATGACACATAGTTGTACACAACTCATTGATTTTACGTCAATATGCCATTAATGATCAGATGATGTGCAAATACTGAACACGACCTCCACCTGCAGATTATACGCACACATGTGCAGGATGAGTAGAGACATACAGGTAAAGATATCGTGCACACTTCATTAATCTTATGACTAATAAAGTTCACAAAGGCAGCGCTTGTTGTTGAGCAGATGAGTTGAGGTGTATCCAGCCTGTGTAGAACATTCCACCCCTCTGTGATCCAGCGGAGGCCCTCGCTCTGAGCCTCTTCACTGGAGTTGGCTTTCATCAGAGAAGTTCTTTGTGGCTCTTCAGCAGATGAAATATGCAGTGTTGCTCTGTAGGGTACAATTTCCAGATGAAAAGGTTCAGAGTATCACAGTCTGCATCGGCCCAGAAAAACACGTGTCAGTTCGGATTTTCAGGGTCGCTCTTTGAATTAAAGTGCTTTTCATCTCAAAATAGAGCGAAAGATCTTGTGACAACAACGTGCTCTCGTTTAGCGTCAGTCAAACTGCCGTCAATCAGCCTAATGACTCGTCACTCTTTGTGCAGCTTCAAATGTCAACGGCAGTTGGAAGTTGTTCTGTCCCACCACACGTTTTACGTGTTGCAGTTCCTGTTTTTTTGTTAATCACAATGTCGTATCGACACGTGAAGGAAATAACCAAGTTCCTCTGCAGGGATGATTGTCTCCGCACAGACACACAACTTCCCTCTCGGTTCCCCGCTCGTGCGACGTGATCGGCAGCTCAGAAATTGATCTAAAGTGGAAACTGCAATCAGAGGAATGAAGGGGATTAAGTCGTTTTGAATGGCTCGCGGAGGAGAATCAAGTGTTTCAGGTCGCAGGGCTCAAGTGCAACTGAAGTCATCGGTGTTAAAGTCAACGAGCTGCAAGTCTTTAATGGTTCTTGTCGAGTCGAGTCTGAAGTCATACAGTCAGCGTGTGTGTGTGACCTGCAATCAAACAGAGACACAGGGAACCCCGGGGGGGGGCTGGCTGATTATTTCAATCAGTGGGCAATTGCTCGGCACTTCCAGGTGCACAGTGACACTCAGAGAGATCAGTGGAGCCGGTGCGACGCCAGAATCCATGCAGGAATATTTCTGCTCAAAATGACCTCAATGACCAACACACCAAACATCATACAATAACACACACACACACACACACACACACGCACACACACACAGACACACAGACACACACACACACACACACACACACACACACACACACACACATAGAAATACTTAACATTTCTACAAACAGTAGATTAGCTGAACTCTTCCTCTCACACACAGAGGATGCTCACAAGGTAAAAAGGCACAGCGTTGTCATGGGAACAATATATTAGTTATGCAAATTAATTTTGAGAGCTAAAAGCATCAGAGTCACTGATAATAACGCATCTCTTACAAATCCTGCTTCTTAAACTTCCCTGGGTGGAAGGACGATGCTGTTCAACGACTGGTCCCAGGAATCGCTGCAAACCTTCAGCAGCTGTTAGCAGCAGCGCTGTTAGCTCAGTGAGGGACATCTTTGGCAATGAAAGGGAAAACAAAGTTTGTTATTCTGTCCAAACTGAAGGTCGCGTTGGAGGTAAACTGAACTGAAGAGGCAGGTGTTGATTGTTACATCCACATTTCAGAGGTCCAGCTGGATGAGCTGCAACAACAAAACTTCAACTTAAATCAACTTAATACAAAAAAAGGAAAAAGCCAAAGCAGCTGCTTTGTCAGTTTTTGATTCATGGCTGTTTTAACAGAGACACAGGGTGACCTGAGGAGTGAACCACGGCTCCCATGACAGAGTCATTCAGCGTTGTTTTCATTTAGCTAAAGGGCATCGCTATGGCGATGAGGAGGGAAGTAGGATGTTAGACCGAGCCAAAGTCCCTTCAATTTGGAGTGTGTGTGTGTGTGTGTGTGTGTGTGTGTGTGTGTGTCTGATGGCGTTGATATCAGGTTGATAAACACCCCCCAGTGTCTCTCTGTTCCTCCCCATCATCCTCCAGTCGACAGCTTGTCTGGTTCTCTAGTGTATCAAAATGTTCTAACAGTGTATGATGTCATCAACACAAAAAGAGAGAGAGAGAGAGAGGGAGAGGAGAGAGCAGAAGATGGAGATCAACAATGGGCTATGAACGCACACAGATACAGAGGAAGAAGAGGAGAGAGGTGCATCATGGGAAGCCTGAACCAACTGTGAACTTTACCAAAGAGAAAAGTTACAAGTCTTCTCTGAAACAGAGGAGGTGTCGTCCTCCTGGACCGGAACTGGAGACGCTTCCACAGAAACCTGGTTTCATCCTTGTGAACTTCACCACTGCTGGAACCGTCCAGGCACACACACGTGTCCAAGTGTGATCAGAATCAAAGCAGTTCAATCAGTCTGTTTCAGAAAGGTCCCAGATGTTGTTGATGTTGTTCTCGGGAACGCTCGCCTGCATTTGTCTGCTGCCTCTGGTAGACGGCAAAGACGGCATGTCACCGGGACAGCAGTGCTGTTGTGATGAAGGGGATGAGGAGGAGGATTAAGACGCCCATCTGTTGCAAAACAGTCAGCAGAGATCAGGACTGCACTGTTGAAGTAATTGGGGGGGTTTGGGAGACGCACGGCTCTAAATTACAGACAACTGATGATCAAATCAAGTGTTTATATTGAAACACAGTTTGTTTGGAGGCTAAATGAGCGTCGGACCTGCAGGTGAGTTCACGTCATGTCCTCTGCATCCTGATAATAGAAAAGAAATGATCAGAGTAAAAACTACAAGATTCAAGTGAAGAAGGAGGAAACATCTTGTTGTTCATGTTTGTCTGCACATGTTAAATTCTATCGTGGATATTAGTTCACCTTATTGCACGAGAATAAGAATTATACTTTTCAGTATCCACATTTATTCATAGTAACACTGTCTGTTCATCGAGGTAAGATGATATTCTGGCATATTTGAATGGGATTATGAAATGGCAGGTCCCATTACCATAATGTTGGGATTAGGCCGAGGGTGGGCTCAGCAGATATCCAACACTCCAGAAGCTCTGCTAGCAGCGTGCAGGTCTGAGGTCCACCAGCCAGTGTTTTATAATCAGGTGATTTGTGGTAGAAATGGTGTCAGATTATATTTGTAATCTGGATGTAGAACCGTTACTGGAAGTTTAGACGGTGAAGTTGAACCGTTTCAAAATGTTTCACGTTCTGGAGCAACAAGTTAACTCTCAACTAGCTGCAGAAAGTGAAATTGATTATTCCTCATTTTGCTCACGGCCCCCCTGGAAGGCCCTCGAAGTGGCCCCGGACCACACTTTGAGAACCCCTGCGTCACACAACTCCTATCAAAGACTCTCAGCCACATTTAACGTTTTGACTAATATCTGTGATTCCTCTTCTCTCATCCCGTAATCCCATTCCTAATCCCATTCCTCCACTGCTCTCCGTATCATTAGCCCAGCTGTGGAGGACCTATTGAACCTGTACGGATTATTATTATTATTCCGATTATCGTCGTCATTCAAACAACTTTTAGAGGGTCTAAACGTGCTCAAAAAGTCATGGAATTTTGCAGGTGTGTTCGGCCCGGTGAAAATCTACATATTTTATGGGTGTGGTACATGAGTGTTCAAAATCGCCTCGATAGCGCCACCTAGAAAATTGGAAAAGAAGAGCCCCAAACGCCTGTTGGACGTAGAGACACGAAACTTGGTACGCATATGTATCATGACAAGACGCACAAAAAAGTCAGTGGGCACCATGACCTGAACGTAACAGGAAGTCAGACATGTTGTTTCAAAGTTTGGACTCGTCTCTGTTTTTTAGGATTTGCCGGGGTCGTATCTGAAGGAAGGAATGTTGAGGCGTCACTTCAGGTACGTTAAATAGTTTAAATTTCACAGTAATAATACAAATGAAATACAGGACATGATGAGGTTAATAACACGACCTCACAGGAAGGTTTTAATCTGAGCAGCTGCCGATGACCTGAATGATTCTTCTGTCTTTATGTGAACTATAATACTCTTAAAGCAACTTTCCTTCAGGATTAATAACTTCCATAATCTCCGACTGACACACATGCCTGGTGCTCAGGTGCTTTTCTTTATGGACCAGGAATGTTCACAGTATCTTAATGTTTGAAACATGTGTTGCACTGCAGAATGTCCAGGCATTAAATCCACCACAAGCAAGCCAAACGTCTGCAGACTGTTTGTGTTTCACAGAATCTCTGAAGCGTCTCCGGCCTGCAGCCTCGCATCACATCCCTGGTGATGACTGAGGTTGAAGGATACTTCAAGGAGGACGAAGAGGACCAAACCACAGTGTCTATTTTAGCGTGTGGCTCATGGGGTTGAGCAGGATGGGAACGTTTCCATTCCATTTCTATTTCCCTTTGATGACAACCCGGACTGATGCTCCTTTGCTTTCACTGTACCAGAGGTGTGATCCTCCATTGGTGAGACGAGCACCAACACTTCACCACCTTTCTTGGACTAGTTCCTGCTGTAACTTTACAAGTTCAACGTGCAGTTCACAAACCACCTCGTTGTTCTCGGACTCTGCGTGACTTCATCGTGCTCCTGATCTTTTACTCATCTGAATCTTCTCTGGGGTTTTTTCCCTTATTTGTATATTTTGTTTTATGTGCCTTCAGGATTATTTTCAGCCGTGGCTCCAAACCAAATTTCCTTTCCGGACAAAGATGAAGCGGAAGTTGTTGGCTCCAGGATCTTTCTTTTTAAAAGAGGCCAGCAGAGAGTATTGGAAGGCCGAGTGTCCGAGTCCACCGTGTGCCGGTTCTCACACACAGGAACACCAGTTTCCCCGTCTTCCCTATCTTACAATAATTCCCCCACATTAGAGACAGAGCAGCACTTAGCAGCGCCGGCCGGTGCAGAGCTGAATTAGATTTGGTGTTAGAGATGGACAACACCCTCAGTTATGTCACGTCATTGGAGCCGACCTGACGTGCTCAAACCAAAGTGAGCGTGATGCACATTAACGCTGAGGTCTCACATTTCTTTGCCACGTCAGCAGAATCTCTCTTCGGATTGACCTCCTACAGCAGCTTGTGGATGGACACCAGTGGAAATCAGTCCAGTAATACATCCAACAGGATGAGTTTGGGCCTTGAAGAGCTGTTTTAAAAACGACGTCTGTCCAGACTGCTCAGTGACTGACTGAGGCAGAAGGAATAAGCAGGACCATGGTACTGTAAAGGACATTGGAGAACGTCGACCCCGGGACAGAGGGCGTCTGATATGTGCCACACTTGACTGAGTTTGCACATAGGTTGAGTTCACTGAAGTGTTTGTTCGTCAGGGGGTTGGAATGTGATGCATAGACTCCAGGTGAGGTCTCGCCTTGGTCAGGCCACAGCACCAGATTACCAATCATGGTTACATATAGGACAGGGTATTTGTTCTGCTCAGAGCTTCCTGTGTGCACCAGAAGCTGAAGTGGTTCTCAGTTATCTTCAGCAAACAGCTGACAAAGGCTCAACCGATCATTTCATCACCTCACCTCTCGAGTTGGACTTGAACACACTGCAAAGACTGTGGACGGCGTCTCGGTAGGAACACAGTAAACACACCTGCTGGCTCCCTTTCATGGTGCATACGGGTTGAATCTGGAACAGGCGGGACTACAGCGACGTGAAGTGAACAGGACCGGCTGTGAACCTTTCAGTGACTCCTCCAACAGGAACACGTTACTGTGGACGTGCTGATTGCAATCACAGAATCAGGTGCCGGCATCACGGGCGTCGGGGCTTTATCTGGGCAAATAGGGAGGAAACACGTCCCACTTGTCACAGGTGCTGCAGGTTCCGGGGGGGGGGGGGGGGGGGGGGGGGGCCCACC
>CAAKHC010011934.1:0-19149 GCA_901007825.1 Macroramphosus scolopax
ATAGTCTATGTGTCATAAACAATTCATGTCAATGCTCTTTAAGAGATTTGATCCCCACTACATTTTGCATGACTCCTAGAAAAACCCTAATTAAGCCAATATAAAATCATCCCATCCCAGGACTGTTGTTTTGGGCGTTTCCCATGTTTTTAATCATAACTGATGTTGTCAGAGTATTGTGCAATAACTCCGTCACCGTTAACGGTTCACCAGTAGATGAGGTGGGTTTTCTTGCTTTTCAATGACAATCTGAAAATGTTATTTTTTTCTAATCATTTTATTAAGCTAATCATTGCATTCACATTATTGCAGTAATTAGATTGATATTTTTTCTAACTTGAGCATTCTATATTCTTTTGAATGTCAACTATTTACATTCTATTTTTCAAAATGGATATTTACTTTGAGGGAAACCTTGATTGTTGGCAATATAATCCTGATAATATGTAAACTTATCAGTTTGTTTGAAGTGGTGACAAGAGAATTACAAACATGAAAGTGCCATACATGCTGTGGAGAGGCTTGAATGCTATACTTCACAACATTTGAAGTTTATTTTTCTATAACAGAATGATATATTTCCGATAGTGTGTGATATAAAATGATAAGTTTGAAGCTTGAAATTGATTTTTAAGTCCTGTAAAGTGGCCTTGGAATACCTTTATTTGATATATTAATGCAGTGTATTATTTAACGCCCTGCATTTCATTGTAGTATTGGTGTTACAGTTTTAAATTATTAAAGGGTGAATGTGTACAAATGTATTCACTTTTTTTCTGTCTGTGCACTCACTTCGAATACTCAAAATAATATCCAGTTAGCATGCGTTATTCACCTTCATTTTTGTCCTCAGATGGATCATTTTCATTATTTTAGCTGAATAATTCCCTCTTTGCTTTTTGTGAAGCCAAAATTTCAATTTATGTTTAGCTTTGCTTTGTGGGCAAAGAAGAGCATTAATTGTTCTTACTGATAAACCTTTATATATGCTACTAGTGTCCAAATTGTCTGTTTATGTCTACAATTTCCCTCCAGTCAACACAAATGTATGTGGACTACAGATGATGTAGTAGGTAGTAATGCTTGGGCAGGTAGTGCAGTTGTTGTGTATTTTGATACACAAGGTGACACTGTAGGCCACATGTTGTCCAGAGAGACCTGAACTAATTATCTGCCTGAGCCACCTTTCTCGTCTTCCATTTTTAAATCGCCATGTGGGATCACTTAAAAGAACCCCTGTATTTCTTACTTTAATTTGTGTAAATATATGTACTAAGACTTCCATGACAACACACTTGATGTTTCTGGCATTAAGATTATCTCGCTATAATCATTTCATTGAACATTTTGTGAAAAGACAACAAGGTTCTTCCGAACGGTATCACTTCTGTGCATGACAGAGGCAGGTCAATAATTGCTTGCGTGAGGCGTCTGTTCACAAGTGATAGAAAAATGTTTTGGAACTAAATGCCGGCGGATGTGAAGTCATAGTAACCGCTCACTTCCGGTCTACCTCAACCAGTAATTTTTCGGGACACTCGTTCTCACATCATCCACTCACCCAATCAAATCGTGCGATGGTACAGCGACCTGTCCAGCCATGTTGTGGTTTTGAATGAGGAAGAAGCGGGAGATGTTCCTCTTTTTTTTGCAATTTAAAGTCACGTTAAGGATATGTAACTGAGTTAGAGTGAGCCACAATATGATAACCATTTTTCCGAAAGCATTGGCTGCGACTTCTCGCATTGCTGTTGGCATTTAAACATACTTCCATAATTAGCCGTGGTGCTAACAACGCTAGCTAGCAAGGTAGTTAGCATTGTGTGCTAGCTGGGCAACGAGCTATTTCTTAATTCTCTAGCTAACGACTAAACTGTTAGAAATAGCTTCGGTTAACCTACCTCTGATGCTAATACGGCTCGAATGACTCGCGTTGGCTCAATTTGAGTTGACTACTGTCAGGTAGAGTGGACGCAGTTGTAGCGTTAATTTGTAAGCCAGCGACGGTATTTAAAAAAAACTTTGAGTCATGTTGAATAAAATCTACGAATGGATAGAAACAAGCTTTGCCAATTTTCGCAATGGTGTACCAGCTGTGGAGGACTCGGATGCACACCGACCACTGGGAGACGGTCCAATGAGGAGGAAAAGACGTATTGAATGGTATGAGCTGTACCAACACTGTTAACTTGTATAACGTATAGCTCGTATTTAAAATCATAGTGAATTAAACTGTCTCCAAGTAACTGTAAGTACTTTAATTCAGCAGTCTAACCAACGTTACCGACTCTGAAGTTATTAACCTCGCTCATATTTTTATATCGTGACTACCGCCATAACGTTACTGCACAAATCTTGTTTTTTTTCCTCAAGTTTGGTAGACGGACACAACAACGATCAAGATGGATCCATGATAAAGAAATCTCGAATGGGTATTTGAAAATTCACCTCCTGTTAAACATCATAGTTTAAGCATTAGTGACTCTAAAGTCAAATCACTAAAAACCTACTTACTGTCTTGTCTGTTGTTCTGTTTCATGTGTATTATTTCTCCAGGAGATCTTATTGACACAGTCAAGACTGCAGCTGAAGGGGTCAAGACTCATAGTTCCAGTGTGGCTACATGGATGAGAAAGAACGTGAGTCCTACCTTGAGAAATGTACTGCCTGCCTCCCCTGGACCTCCACCTGGGGAACCGCCATCACAGCCCTCTACATCAGCAGTCTGGACAGGGATAAGGGTAAGTAAATAAGTTGAATATGTACCTATGTCAACGCTGTTCATTTACACATGTAGTAAATATGTATTTTTTTTAAAGATTGCTGAAAGAAACTCTCTGGATGAAACCTTTGCTGCTCCCTCGACCACTTTGGAGTGGAAAACATCCAAATCAGGTAAGATTATACGTTAAAGAAAAATGAATTGATTTTTCAGCATTATAGGTGTTCCATCAAGTTTTTGGAGGAAAAAAATAATTTTTGTACTGTTGATTTCCAGCTCTAGAATGGCGTAATGAGAAATCTATTATGGGAGCTAAAGTCTGTAGGCGACAAGTTTGCATGAGTCCTACACACCGTGAAGTGCCAAAAACAAATGGGCATCCAGTCAGCTTGCCACCCTCCGTCACCCCTAGATTGCACCCCTCTGCACGGCTAGGCAGGCCCCTAAACCTTCGACCATGTGGAACTCCAAGGTACACCGGGCACCTTGATATTCAATACTAGAATAAAAACTTTCACTGTTTGGATATTTGCTGTTTTTGTGATTTATCATCATATTATTGTTGGTTTATCGTGTTTGGATATAAGACTGTTGTATTGTTTCTGCAGTTTCTGTAGTGGAATTGGTACAACAAGCAACTCCTGCACCAGCATGTATGAGAAGACTTTTCCCATCAAAGTGCTACAGAGCCCTCCGCATAGCACCTCAACTGGCCACATACACAGGGCAAAATCCCGCTGCACAGCCCAGGAGGTAGGACATCGGGACCATAAAGCACAATATGATACTTCCTTATTCAGTTCGCATTTCGTTGTGATCTCATCGCTCACCATTTGTTTTGTCCAGTCTATTCGGGAAGAGGAGAAGGAGATCTACAGGCAGCTTCTGGCCATGGTCTCTGGTGGTCAGTCGTCTTTTCTTCACAACGGCGGCTCACGTGCCATCGTGAGGTCCCACAGAGATTTGTACGTATCTATTGTAATGCAGTAGACATCAACAATACTTTCTTCAAACTACTGATGAAAATCAGGGATACAGAGTAGGAAGGCACGCGAGGAAGTGAGTACGGTCAAATTCCAGTCAAAGACAAGTGAGAGGTTCTAGGAGCATATACATCTCACTTTAGCACGATCTGGTCACTCCAATACCTTTACTTTGTGCGTCTCTCGTGCTGTCTTCGTCTCCTTCCACGTCCGGGTGAAAATCGCCGGCGGAAATTGTCGCGCATGCGCAGAATGAGTTTCCCGATTCCCGTGTTTACATGGTGTTGGCATGGTGATGGCATCGAGTAATGACCGAGTTACGGCCGTTGGCCACGTTAAAATGAATTAAACGGTTAAAACGACTACCGCGTTTTTTTGAGGGGCATTTCAAACGGTTTAAAAAAATGGAAACCGCCCAACCCTAGTTTGGATCATTGTCCTGCTGGAAGACCCAACTGCATGTTAGTACGACCCGCTTGCTTAACTTCTCTTGCCCCTGTCACTTTCTCATCAGCACCAGCTTCCTGACCACCAGCCACAGATTGTTCCAGTTCTCTTCTCCCACTGGGTCAGTAGCAGGAGAAACTTCAGAGGGACCCAGTAGCCCTCCCAGCCCTAAGGGGGTTTCAAGCCAGAGCTCGAGCAACCTTCACAGCCCTGTGAAGGCCTCCAGCAAGCCAGGGGACCAGACATGGTCTCTTGACACGGACCACAGCTCCAACGGAGCAGCTACCCTCTTGTTATCTCCCTCTCCATCTGGTATGGAGGATACCTCCTCTCAGCTCACGCAGTCATCAGGTAATCCTGTTTGTAGACATTATTGAAATGTAGGTCTTGTTTTCTCTTAATCGCTTGTTACTTTATTTATTCTTGGTTTGTGATCCTCTTTTATTATTCCTTTCCACCAGCGAATGATAGCGACTCCGTTATTATTGTAAGTGAGCAAAAGGGTACAAAGAAGGAAAGCTCAAGGTTAGTATTTGTTTTTCATATTGTTTTAGTCAAGCTACCTTTCAATAGCAGGTCATTTCCAATGCTTTGATTAAACATAATATAAGCATGGTGCCTGAACTTCTCATGTTTATGATGTTTTGTTTTATAATTTTCCATTGAAAGTCAAAATTTATGAACCAACTAATGTGTCAAACTCATTTATGTGACTCTTGAGTGTGAGAAGGTGAAGGTGAAACACACTCTGGTCAACAAAGCGTAAAGTCTAGTCAGTGTTAATTTGATCTGTATTCACACTAACATATTTCTGTATTCACAGTTTTTCATTTATCCAAGCTGAGTTATTTATCAAAGAATTGTAAGTACACTTTAGCCCTTACACATTGGTATTATGTTTTAGATAATGTCCCATGAAAAAACATATATCTTGTCACTGTAGGACTCGTACGTATGACTCTCAAGAAAGACGAAAACGGATAGGAGAGCAGGAGGCCTTGGCTGCCCAGCTGTTTCACCAGGTGAGTATACCACTTATACTGGGATCTGTTTTTCTCCTCCTGCTATTCCACTTACCTGTTTCATATTATTGCTGATTCCCAGCGCCTGTCGGAAGATGGGCTGCCCAGCATAGATGTGGAGGTTCATGTCCGAGTTCCTTTGGAGAAGGAGCTTCCTGTGACTCTGGTCATTGAAGAGCCAAAGCATTTGGAAGATAAACCCGAGTTTCCTGAGCTCACAGAGGTATTATCATTTAATCTTTATCTGGTGTTGTGGATCGGTAGAGTTTAGATGACCCTACTCAAACAAAGTAATCATGACTTCCTTAAGGAGTGGGAATTCAGTAAAGAGTAGACTGACTGAACTTTTGCTTGCATGTTGCATTCATTTAATATTGTTTTATTGTGAGCTTGTTTAGGTCGACATTAAGGTTTGTACATGAAGGAGCAAATGTATCCTTCCAGCTGTTTAAATGTCTTTTTTAATTCTAACCAATATGGGAAAAAATTAAATTGCAGAATAAGACATGCTTTTTCACGTGTATCCTGTTTCTTACTGTTAAGGACATGGAGGTTGAGGTGAACAGGGTGCTGAGAGGAGGAAGGTCTGATGAAGTGCTAATTGAAGGTTTTAGTCTCCACCTTACACGCAAGGACCTGCAGACCCTCAGCTACCACAGCTGGCTCAATGATGAGGTGAGACCACATCTAAAAAAACATGTCACGGGTGTGTCTGTTTGATTATTTAGCCGCGATTCCACTGCATGATACCTGAATAACTCTGCCTCGCTTCTCTGGAAAAGTTTTGGATATCATATCATAAAACATAAAATATGATAAAACATTATGAAGTAGACATCTGGAGCACTGGAGACTTATCTGGTAAAATTCCATCTTCCTCACTCTTTTAGGTGATCAACTTCTACATGAATCTGCTGGTTGAGCGGAGCAAGGACCCCAGCCTCCCGTCAGTCCATACATTCAACACATTTTTCTATCCAAAGCTGTGCGGCAGCGGCTACATTGCTGTCCGCCGATGGACCAAAAATGTAGACATCTTTTCTAAAGACATTTTGCTGGTTCCTGTCCACTTGGATGTGCACTGGTGCCTCTCTGTAAGTCTTCAAGGCCATAATGTCCACTTGGAAATAACCTTTTTGGGATATATATTGCTGTCTCTTATTGTGCAACTCTGTCTCTCAGGTGGTGGATATCCGCAAAAAGGCTGTCATGTACTTTGATTCTATGGGAGGAAACAATGACGCATGCAAAATATTGTTGTAAGTTTCAGTATGACGTACGGCTATATGAAGGATACATATTTGAACGGTTGAAAGTTTCTCCATCATGTTGATTTCCTTGAGTAGTAATGAGACCGTAATACATTTTTGTGTTCCCAGCAACTACCTGCAACAGGAAAGTAAAGACAAAAAGGGCGAAGAACTGGATACCTCAGGCTGGACTCTACATAGCAAAAAGCGCAATGTAAGTTCTACATACATAAGGACTGATTATAGTGGGGTTTTTTAGTGTGACATTTCGTAATGTGCTGTCAAACAACACTTTTGGGAGACCCGGATGGGTTCCCGTTCTCAGAAGAAAGTTAGTCATGGTTTAATCTGCAATCTGAAACAGCACACAGTCTCTGAGAATGACGTTCAAGAAAACCAGGGGATTAAGGCATCGATATCTGGACCATCAGAACCAGGTGTCCATGCAGAGGTGTTTGTGTTATCTACATGACATCATATGCATAACACTGACGCAACACAGGATATTTTAGGCGGCAAATATTCACATGTCAGATGTGGATAATAACAAAGCAGTTGGTTTTGTAAAATGTAAAGCGTTGGGTTCTGATGCGATATGACTTGGAAAACTGGGAATTCACCTTTTCAGTTATGTGGGCAGAGGAGGGTGCAGGATGTCCGCCGGGGGTTTGCAGCAAGAGATGCACTGTAGATCGTAGATACCCATCAGAGTCTGACGGCTCGGGTTAGGGGCGGGCTCTGTCGCGACATTCTCAAGCTTTCAGGCAGGTTCGGACGGAAATATGCGACCCATTAATCCGCAATCTTGTGGATTTGCTGAAGGCTAATTAGACCTAACCTTTTTATTCCTCCTTTGCTCTCAGGAAATCCCCCAGCAGATGAACGGCAATGACTGTGGAATGTTCACGTGCAAATATGCAGATTACATTACCAAAGATAAGCCAATCACATTTACGCAGGTATTTTACAATCAACATCAACAGAGGAGTCTTCCTGGAAATAATGACAAAAATTACTAAGATGACTTCTCTTTTCTTATTCACAGAAACACATGCCCTACTTCAGAAGGAGGATGGTTTGGGAGATTGTGAACCATAAACTGTTGTGATGTCAGGAAGAGAACTGTGTCCCGATGTTGAAGTATCAGGCGTAAGAACAGTGGTGCTTTGATCGACAGCCGGAGACAATTACAGTCCTGTTCTGCAGAAGACTTGCACACCAGCTCATCATACCAGGAACTCTGCCACTTTCCATCCTCAACGGTCCACCACTCTCAGATGAACTTGTCTTTATGGAGTTACTGCAGCACAAAGCACTGCCTCCCAGTCCTCTACCCCCCTTTTTGGTGCACCCATGTAGCATCCAAATAGCACCTCAAACACTGCAGATTTTCTGTTACTCAGCCAAAACTGTTTCTGAAATCCCACTTGTTCTTACTTACAAACCATACTCTGACCTGCGATGTTCAGTTGGATGCAGGCACGCAAGTGTCTGTTTTTGACATTATGCTGCATTGTTTTATAATGCAGTAATACTACATTTTGGTGTCACTTTTATATTCCTGAAAATGTACTGTGACGGACAAACTAAGTATTGAACGGCAGCTGGTTTTAGATTCCGTCTTTGTATTGGGCTCCAAGACTGTTTTTCTCCTGAAATGTTAAATCTAAAAGAAATTATTTTTGTAATTTGTTTGATGAAAATGCACAACAGTGTGGAAACGTGTCATTGCTTCTCAGAGTGTGATTTGTAATGAAAACAGAAGACTGTCTTACCTTGCCGCTGACCTGCAAGTGCAACACAATAGTCTTAAAATGCACAACAGTGTGGAAACGTTTCATTGCTTCTCAGAGTGATTTGTGAAGAAGATGGAAGGCTGTCTTACTCAGCCGCTCACCTGCAAGTGTACAAAACAGTCTGAGTTACACTGTTAAGTACAGAGTAACAGTCATTGCCATGTCCTTGTTGAGGAGACTTGATAGATTGTAATTTATGGTATAAAAATCTATTTTATGTATTTCAGAATCTTTTGGTTCAACAGCAACTTTGGGACATATTCAGAATATTTTCAACTTTGTACATATTTAAAAACATACTTTCTCTGGAACATTGTAATATACTATTTTTTTTTTTTTTTTACGTATTTCCTATCTATTTTTTATCTAGTTCCAAGTCTGTTTTAGAAATAAATGCTCATGTATTGTGATTGTTTGATACTTCCACTGCCACATATGAGAATATAAAAACACCCAGATGTGTTTTGCCTTGAACGGTCCCTTCCATAATTAAACACAAACCGCAGTGAGATCTTGAAGTGCACAGAGAACAACAGCTGGACTTGTAAGATTTGAAAGGCCTGACGAATACACAGACACAGGTGAAAACATAACCTCCTCGGCGGAGGTAAAATTTATTTAAAAAACGGCAAGTTCATCAAACAAGTTTGCAAGTTGAATAGCTGTAGAGTTTTTCTGAGGGAGACAAAGGATCTGTATCACGGCACAGACGAACGAACATTTTCTGAGGAGAGGTTGGATGCATAAAAACAAACAAGGCTGTGTGGATATGGACGAACAAAAAGTTGCAAAATGACCCTGTAATGGTGTAAAAGATTTTTTAAATACTAAAGCAATCCAAGATTAGCAGCAATGGTTCATTAGTTTCAGTTAAGCTACTCCGTTTCTCTTCAACATTCTGGATAAATACGGAATGACATGGGAACACAAAGCTGTAAATATCTCTTTGCTTCATAGATTTATGTTAAGAGTGGTTTGATATAACAAAACACCTTTCGACACTTGTCTGAGAAAAATGTCTTCCAGTCAGTTCTTAAACCCGCCACTTGTTAGAAGCACTGCTTTATCTTTCCAGGGAAGTCTAAGGCATTTTGTGAGCTAAGCAAGACAGGAAATTCACAACCAGAACTACACACATGAACGATTTTTTACAAAACAATAAAAATTGCAACTGGATGGCAGAGTGAATTATGTCCAACACAAATGCTGAGTAACATAAGTTGGGTACACAAGTGGGCAACACACCTGTCATAGAATTATTGGAGCTCCCACCTTTTCTACAGTCATAATAACCACGTTTTGAAGGTCCCTTTTAATGCAGCAATTTTTACGAACTATGAACCAAAGTTAAATGTTGCTAGACAGAAAACAAGGCTCTGTTGTGGAGGGACAGATAAAGAGCCAGGATGCGAGGCCTTTCTTGGATATCTGTAGTATTGCATTTACAAGGATAATAAATTAATTGCATAGATCATCTGACCTTGGTTGTGTTTTCCGAACATGGACGGAAGAGTTAAAGGATATGGACACAGTACCAGCTGTGAACAGCCATGAGACCAACGAGGGTTGGTTATTGCCTGTAAACCGTGCACACAAACTGAATCTACATTGCTCTGGCAGGATGAGGTAAGTCGAGGTTATGAACATATATTTCTCTTAATGTCGTCCCCAACTGCTTGGGGGCACGACTCTGTAACAATGCATGTGAACCGAGCATACTTAATTCATTCATGATCAGGAGTCATGTTCGTTAAGTGACGACAGTTGTGACACAGTCAGAACTGAAATATCTTAAAAAAAAAAAAAATTAAAGCCTCTTTGACATCGACACCAGAACGAGAAGGATGCAAACATTACCAAAAAATCTATTTCTCACTATTTGAAACACACAACACACTATCAAAAATAAAATCAAGGTGTTTTTTTTTTTTTAAAAATAAGATCAAAAATAAAAGAAAAAATTTAAATAAAACGACATGAGCATGAAAAAAAAAAAAGAGGTTGATGCAAAAACACAAGGACCAATTAAAGCACCTTCATAGTGGCCGTATGGATCCACCCTGATTCTGTAGATGAAACAGGACAGAGCGTCGCTTTAGCAGTTGATCTCCACATCTGTATAGTAAGAGCTCCATACTCCAAGAATAACATCTCACGGTTGCCTCGGTAAATACATTTTTTCCGGGGTGTTTTGGAACAGCGAGTCTCCCGTTGTTTAAGAGAGATAGGAAGAAAAGAAAGACAACAGCCATACATACAATTCTACAAGGGAAGCACCGACTCTGGGCCGATGCCGATACGATGGGTTTTCATTTGATCGTTTTGTTTTGGTTATTTGTTTCCTCCCTTTTGTGACAGGGAAACAAAGACATCTTTATTGGAATTAGACATAGTAACAGTCTTTCAGCCTTCGTCACACTTTGAAGCAGGGCAAAGATTCTTCTTGTGAAAAACAAGTCGTGTTATTATTATGTTGTTGTTGTTGCTGATGTCAGCAAGGCAAATATCAACAGATACCGACGCTCGGCCAAAAAGTCGGTGCATCCCTAGATGATCAGACGACTGGTATGATGTTATTCAAGTAACTGAAGAATTACTACACTGATAAAATCAAATCAAAAGGAAGCCTGAATACATTGAACTACCCTATGTACAGTCAGCTCTGTGTGATCCCTGTTCAACAACTTTGGATTTCATCAGGTGGAGCAGCTCAAAGCGAATGTTGAACTCTATGATAATATTCTCTGGAATGCTGTTAATCTACTTCGCTCTTTTTCTCTGTAATCCATCAATCAATGACCATCTTACATGTTCTTTGTAATCTACTGATTGTCCGAAGCTTCGTCGAGATTGTTGGAAACATAAATTATTTGAACGTCAAGTGCCAAAACAAAAAAGCAAGACCTCTTCAGGTGAGACTTGATACCTAGTAAACCCAAGTCAGTATCATATATGACCTAAAATATGAGTCAATGACTTTAGTATCTTTTTTTTAGAGCTGACTCTTTTGCAGATATTTCCCTAATCAGTCAAAGTTAGGGCACATTAAGCTAGAAACACAGCAAGACAAAGAATTATGTACAAAAAGGCAGAAGTCTGAAAGTATCGGTAACATCAGCACATCTTACAAAAGGGTCAAAACAAAGCTGAAAGTGAATCATGGTGCTGAAATGTCCTTCTTGTGGTTTTCGTTCTAGTTCCCGGGAGAAGTATTAGAAAGAAAAGCATGTTCAAAAATCCTTTTAAACATGTGTAGTGACTGCATGTGAGGTTTCTTCTTGACCGTTATCAAAAATCGATGCTCCTCCCTCTTTCTTCCACCTCCCATCGTCTGCCATCCACCAACCTTGCTTGTTCGGAGTAAAAGAGTGTGTAGAAATGACTTGTTGTCCATTCTGTGTGAGGGTTCGTACTCCTCAGAGTGTCCGGTGCAGAGTCAATGTGCTGGCGTTCAGCACTTAGGCCCACTTAGAGTCACTCAGGCTCAAACGGACGATCTGGGGCGAGGTGACAAAAACCAGATGGATCGGACCAGATTAAGAAACTTTTTTCTTTTGCAGTAACGTCATAACAAGACAGCTATATATCTAGATTAAGACGTATGCATGCAAAGAGATGCAAAACAAGCATAAACAATCGCCACGATCCAAAACCCACCTTTGCCACCGCTTCACTTGTTATGCTGGTAGGAGTAGGACGTGTGTTCTGTTGGGGTCTCTATTGCAACAGGTTGTTGGACGGCACTTTCCTGAGAGGGCGGCGGACACAAATTAATTCGATTTTTTGACATTACATTTTAGATGTCGTACTTTTCCTATTCTGAAGAAACAGAGTGAATTACCTCGACTGAGATGTTGGTCGCAGGCACTTGGGTGTACTGGGGGATGTAGGTCCCCTGCATAGACGTGTTTGCAGGCATGTACTGAAAGACAATTGAAACGATACGAATATAAGACACGAAAGCCACACAGGCGATAACATTACAAAAGATGTGTGTGTTGAATTGGACACGTCTTTATTAGCATAAATTAAAAAAGGCGGCTGCAATGCGAGAACTTTAAACCCAATTTATTCTATGGAATTCTCCCAATGCGTCGTGCAGTACTCGCATCACATGACTTTCGTGTTTCCTGAAAATGTACTTAATCTCAAATTTGGAGCTGCAGCTTCAGCAGTGAAATCTGTACGATGCGGGAATGCTTAACGTTCTGCAAAACTACTGACTGTGCCGCTGCTGCCGATGGAGAGGTGGCTGAGCTGCTGTGTCAGGGGCCCCATCATCGAGGTGGGCTGGATGGACATGGTGTGGTCCATTCCCGGTGTCAGGACTGCTCCCTATGGAAGAACATGCAGTGCTGTTATGAAGAACATCTTGGGCTTGTTCTTCAGAAATATGTTCGCTTGTATTTATCAACAGGGCAGTGTTGGACCAGTACGACCACGACGATGAAACACAAGCCATGTCTATCGTTACAACAAGGACATTGCAGGCTTCTCCTGCGTGATACATCGGAAGGAGACTTGAAGAGTCAAGGTACTCACTGTGGGCGGCATGATGTAGGGCTGGTGGTGTATCCAGGATGGGTTGTGTACCTGCCGACACAACAAAAGGTACAAGTTGAAAAAGAAGGACATTTATATAACAATGAATTTAGGAATGGATTTTACAGAATAATTCAGTCCCACCACAGCTGTGAGGGTCGTACGTACCTGGTAGGCGGACACAGGTGAATGTATGTATGGGGAGAGGGATGTCGGCCCCATCATCCGGTTCGGGGTGATGCTGTATGGAGAGGAGTAGAACCTGCAGACACAAAAACAATTAGTCACTCCCACATCATCCTGCTGCCTCTGGATGGAGCCTGCATGAGGTTTTTTCAGACTGCTCTTACTGACCCGTTCTGTAAGGCTGTGGTGGGATCGTACGAAAGGGTCATTCCTCCCTGGACGCAAAATACAAAAGATAAGTCGTTTACGAGAGCGATCGATGTACCGGACCGAAAAGCAACACAGCATTAAAAGAAGAATCCCAGGAGTCATCCATGAAGGAAATAAACTCACAGTCTCCCCGTCTCTCGTCCAGGTCCGGCCGTTCATCAGGTATTTTCCTTGACTCTGACGCTTCTTCTGGCCTCCGTCAGCAAATTTACACAACAAGGGTTCTGACGGCACTGGACCAGGCATGAGAAAATATCACATCATACAGAAGATATGAACAAAAACTCGACGATACTGGATTACTTTCTTCATGTGGTCATTTTTAACATCCAAAGATAAACACGGAGAACTCACCTGAGACTCCAGGTGGAGTCTTGATATATTTTCCATTGAAATGTTGGATGATGGCCTCACATTTCTCTGTGGACTCCATCCTGACGGATAGAAAAATAATAGGTTTACTATTCAGGAACAAGGTGAAATAAGGAAACTGACTACCCTAAATCTGCTTCGTGTTACTGAATCTTTCCCCCAGTGCACACGAGGTTTCACTATTATTAATCAAACTGAATATTCAAGATCACATACCTGGCGAATCCCACACCCCGACTGGTACCACTGGCGTCGCGGAGGACCCGAGTGGAAATGGCCTGGCTGAAGGGCTTCAGCATGTTCTCCAGCTCCTGCTCGTCCATGGAGAGGGGCAGGTTAGAAATATATAAATTGGTGGGGTCCTGCTCTTGTTGCTGAAGACAGAGAAGACAAGAGAGGAACAAGAAATGAGGACAAGGGACAGAGTTGTTTATTTATTTCCTTATGGCAGAATCACATCTATGGCATCATGACAGGAGGACTCAGGAGCTATAAACACAACCTGCCTGTGAGATTGCGGAGAGGAATATACAGTATATAACCTTTTAAAAAGGACGTGTGTGATATGTCTGATATTTCGGAGGGTGTCAGTAAGAGGACAGGAGACAGTGAGAGGGTGGAGGGCTGCAGATAGATTTCATTTCTCCCTGTTATAAGAAAGCGAGCTGCATAGATGAGGAGAAAACAGATATTCAGAGATGTCGATAGATGGAGCGCCGGGCTGAACTTTAGCTGAACTTTCTCCCTCATTTGTGTTCATCCTTCCTACGCTTTTCTCCTTCAAGCTCTTCTCTCATACCGCCAGAAGGTATAAAGACAAAAAGAGATAGGAGAGGTCCTTTCTTCACACCCTTCACTCTGTCAGCCTAACACTGGCTTTTAGCATCTGCGTCTTGATGGAGAAACAGAACGCTCCAAGCACCACCTTCCTACCACGGCTGTTTTTACCCTTTAAATAATGTTCCAAGTAGTGCAGTACTCTCCCCACCAACATACCAACAGAGTTAAAAGGCACCAACTACTGTCGTTACCACTTGTGCCAATAGATGTCGCTGTTGCTAAGCATCACTCCATTCTGCTGCTGTCAGAGCAGGAAGCCGCAGGACCCAGGTGACATGATATTAAAGCATAATCACATTTCCGATAGCTCTCCATCCAAGGATGATCTGATATAATTCGTCCTCTCACTTAGCGGAAAAATCAAAGCAACAAACATTTTGGAGTGACACGTTTGGAAATGATCTGAAGAACATCTAAACCATTGTGCTTTAATCATCTGCACACAAGGCAAACATGATCACCCTGCTTGGTCATGCTAATACCATGTCACTTCTAGTAATTCCATCCGTGTGTTAATCCCGACCTTGGGTGCAGAAACAGAGGCCCGCTCTTATGGCTTTGCATTAATCAAACAAATTATGCAGCTATTCCTAATCTGAAATTATTAGAGAGCAGCTACAAACAAACTCTGCAAATGCCAAAGTGTTATTTTACATTTTTTAACTGTTTTGTTGGAAGTTTTTCTTTTCCTGCATCTTGTAAAACAAATAATCTGTATTACCCTCAAACCGTTATACATATTCAACATCTCAGAGTGTCGATGGGTTTAAAAACCTGTAAATGCACTTTGAATTAATTTCCATCCCATTAACAATGCATGTGTGAAAGTTATCTCCTTCACCTCTCTCCCTCCTTCGCGATACGCAACGATGCTCAGGGCTGTGAGAGCGCAGCGGAGGAGACCTTCTATGGATTACAACCCCGAGTGAGTCAGAATGAGTCAGAGAGTAATCTGACACAAACATAAGCCTCGTTGTAAACCTGGATAGAAGCGGGATGAGTGAAATCAAGTTGTTTGGCTGGTGAGAAGCTGTATGAATGTCAGTGATCCAGCTTAACGAGAGATGAGATTCGTCAGGAGTGTGTGTGGCATGTGTGCGGAACACTTGTGACTTTGTCTCGTAATCTGGTCGAGGCGAGGCCGGTGAAGTGCATCCGCTATTGTCAAGTGTGTAAATGTGGCCTCGTTCAATTATATTTGTGTGGGGTCTGAAGAACTAGGAGCTCCGCAATGCACAAGGCTTTGTGGGGCCCGAATTCTGGACTTGACAAATTCAAATGGCTGTTTGAGGGGGAAGACTTGGTTTTTAGGGTTTGGGTTAGGATTGGGTAACGGTCAGGGAATGCATTACGTCAATGACAGGTCCCCACGAGTAATGTAAAACAAGGAGGTGTGTTTGTGTGTGTGTGTTTGTGTGTGTGTGTGCGCTGACAGGGCGGGTGGCTGGGCATAGGGCCCTGCTGGCTGGGGAGCTGCTCAGACACTGAGTCAGATGCCACCAGGAAGAACACACAGGTCCTTTGTACAGGGGAGCAGACCCTGGGACACACTCCCCCACCGCCGCCACCATGACACACACACACACACACACACATCATGTACACATGTACCTGTGTGCATTCGTGGACTCTTAGTTGTGCTCCCAAATATTCTACAGTGCTTTAATACCTATAAATACCCTGATTTATGCAACGTAAACTGTGGCTTAATTGGCCTATTTCCCTGAACCGTGACTCATAAGGAAAAGAAAAGAAAGAGGGATGAGATCGCAAAAGGCCTTCAGACCGCTTGAAAAGAGAGGACGCGGACAGATAAGGACAGGTCACAATACCTTTATGTCGGACAATAATTTAAATGGATTTTATAGCAAGTTTAAAGGAGAAACCCACCAAATCTTGACACCCAGTCAAGTGGGGTTCTGAGGGCGACGTGGCTCAGCAGGTTAAGTGGCCGTCTGAGTTAATGGTTTCTGGTTCGCCCCTCCAAGGTGTCCTTGAACACGACACTAAACCCTGATTCCAGCTCCTGATGAGCACGTTGGCGCCTCACATAGTGACTGAACGTGTGTGAACGAGGTAACATTGAAGTGCCATTAAAAGGTAGAAAGGTTGCATATAAAAAGCTTTTTTTTTTTTTTTTTTTTTTTACCTTGGCCATCTGAGCCTGCACCCCACCCGCCTTCAGCGCCGTCACTGCCTTCTGAGCCGAGGCTGGACTGTCAAAGTCAACAAAGCCATAGCCTGGAGAGACAGAGACATTCATCAAGATGGAGCACTAACGACAATGACTTACCCGCACCGCAGGACCTGCATGTAATTCAAACGCATGAAGCACTCGTGGTAGAAGTGTCAGAGCAGCTACATTTGAGCCGATATATTTTTTTGATAGAGGGAGTAAAATAAAAACCATAGACGTGAAATGTACAGATGCTTCTCAGCGGTTCATATCCACCAGTTGATGCTTTTATTTCTCACCTTTGCACTTGTTGGTCGTCTTGTCCAGTATCGCCTTGGTGGACACAATTTTTCCGTACCTGAAAAAAACAGTGGGGTTTAACATGACATCACATTTGAGCAATGCATCACTGCTGTGGTTTCTCACGAAACATAACGCACCCTGACCGGGACATAAATCAGATGACACGCATGTCCCGTGGAACTATAGATCTTACATGTCTTACTCCTTTCAGCTCACACATGTCAATAGGACCTCAAGATGCCCTCACAATGCATCAGAAATATGAAAACCCTGCATTAGTTGTTCTGCAGGCCAGCTTGACATACTGCAGATGCATATGATAGGGCCTGGCATGGGAAAATGCGTCTTTGCAGCAGAGAGCCTATCAGTTCCCATCTCTCCTGGCATGTGCATGCAGTGTAATCTGATACGCCTCTCCTAGGCTGTCCTGTCCAACGCTGGCTCCCAGCCACACTCACATTCTGCTAACCAGCCTGGCTCTCCAGGCAGCGTTCTACCCTTCAATGGATTGTAGTGCCCCCTCACAATGCAATCCAGCTCTGCACCACTGCTACATTTCAGCTGGGCTAAAAATACTTAGTATTAATAAGGACTAAAAGATGCCCTGCTAAAGTTTTAATGTTATGTTTAGAATCTGTTGGATTACTGCAAACCGGAGATTAATTGATTCTTTCAAATTGCTTTCAAAAACACTTTGGGCTGTGTTCTCTGTCGACTCATTTTGATTCGACCTGAAGTTCTTCCTAAGAAGTGTCATGAAAGATATTTATAAGATTAGTGATAGACAGACACTTGAATGGCATTCTAATAGAATTGGCATTGGCTCATGCCGGCCATCACAAGGCTAATTAACAAACACCGTTGGCTCTGTGCACCAACTTTTTTCATTTATTTATGTTCTCTCACTTTTTGCTCTCTAGGTTTCGGTTAGGCTCTCAATAAATGTCGGTCGTTGTAGAGGTAAACGCCCTCACCGACCGCCACTGTGTACCAGGTCACATCCTCGGGACTGATAACATTACTTATACAATTAACTAAGAGGATAGCGGAGGGCCATACAGTTACATCTCCTACACACCCTAAAGGCAGTCTGGGCGTAGGCATCACACGCTGACAAAGCGTGAGAAGGGAACGACCTGGGCATGAGAGAAAAAAAGAAACAATATGATATTGGGCTCCCTGCTCTGCATCAGCAATGAACTCTGGATCGCCCGTATCAGTTGACTACTAAATGGGATTTAGTCATTTATCGTAACCAAATCCGTCGCAAACTGCACCCTGTGAACATCTGTTGTATTAAGGACTTGACGTCCTCTATAACATCACTATTTCATGGTGCATTTCCACCAACTGGAGCGAATAAACATGCCAACGTCTTCTTATAGTGAAGAATTACAGCGGATGCACGGCGATCCGACCGGTCGAGCACTTCACATTATGACTCGTGTTTAAGCGGTGATTTCTGCCCGCTGCGCTTCTCTGCTTACACACTTGAGATGCCCATTTACTGAATTGAGCTCAGAGGTCTTACACCACATGAAGCAGAGCGAAAACAGGGGCGGGTAAATCCAGCGATGTGTGTGAGAGTACAGCATCCAGAGTGAAGCCCGATGTCCACTCATGATCAGATGATCGGAGATGGACCAGGGCAACAACCCGAGCCGAAGCCGGGGAACACAGAGATACGACTGCAGGGGCCGGAGATGGAGAAGCAACCCCCCCCATCCCATCCTCTCATCCCTCACTCCGTACACAGTACATCTCTGAGCCTGCACACAACAACTCTCCGTGTGGGGGAGGGGCGATCCGACGTGTCTCGTCTTGACCGTATGCGCACATGTACTATTCAAACTTTATTAAAGTGCATCAAATCCCACCCGTGACTCGTCTTCCCACCGTTTTACATCTTCATCAAGAAGAGCGGCTCCCCTATTACCCATCACTGGATATAATATCCTCTCTCTTTAATGGAAAGTTAAATTGGCCTTAATGCGCTCGGCTAAAAGGCAAATTTCATGCAGCGATTTTATCTGCTGTTTAAAAGCAGGAATATGAGAACTCCCCCCGCCGACCACCACCTGACACAAAATCTGAACTCGATTCACTCCTCCCCCTCTGATTCTCTCCATCCACAACCTCCACCCCACCCCCCACCCCCACTTCATGCCATTGCCTTGTTTGTCTTTCCCTTTCCCCTGGGCTCGCCGTTTCCTGTAGGGTTGGGCAGCCTCATGTGAGCCATATCTTCCAGACAGCTGTAAAATAGCAGGCCTCTCCCTCCCTCCCTCCCTCCCTCCCTC